>JAOVVB010239095.1:0-22445 GCA_028570985.1 Heterobranchus longifilis | reverse complement strand
CGCATGTCGACTGTGTGATGAGACTTACTGATACAAGAAACCAACATGATTAGATCATCAGAGCCGGTGAAGTCTCCGTTAGCTCTGGAGGAGCCAGTGTTGCCAACTTGACGACCTTCCAGACCCCCTCAGCGACTTTATTTCTGAAAAGCGACTAGCAACAAATTTAGGGACTTTTTCAGACCATCAGGGCAAGAATCAGGCGAGAATGTAATTCATTCTGGTGCATGCTGCTCGGAGTAACCACAGTCCACACAGCTCTTCTGCAAACAGCGACTGCGTCTGTGTGTGTGTGTGTGTGTGTGTGTGTGGGAGGCAATGCGAGAGTCCAGTGACTGCTGGGCCAGACTCTGCTCACATATTGCTTAATTTAACAGATCTGCATTCCTCGTTCCACAGATTATACTCCTAAATCATAACATATGACTTTGTATGACTCCTAAAGAAAGACTTTCTATTTCAGCTGACGTTTAACATTTACAGCTCTTCTGTGGACAAAGTTAAATAAACAAAGAAAGAAACATTACTGACATACGGAAACATGTGCATGTGCATGCTTTTTTTTAATAACATGACAAACTTATCAGAAGAGCTGAGTGAATTGTGAGAAGTCTGTTTAATAAGTTAATTTACATTTTAAATGACAGACGAGGTAAAAGCTGAGCTTACCGGTAAACATCTTCTAAAAGATAATTTATGATTTCTTACGACTCATAAACAGACACTACCTCATGATTTAACATAAGGTATTCACTGTAAACGTGATGTTTCCCAGGTAATGCCCATCTGCGTTAACGATGCAGTTTACACATTTTATAACTGCTGATTTATTAAATCGGAGCTTCTACAGAGTGAAACATGACGCCGACTTCACTCAGTAAGTGACAGTAGTTGTGACGGCCTTGATAAACACACACAGACTCACAAGGTGAAAACAATAGCACCCACGCGGCTGTAACAATGTGGCGGAGGTCGAGTTAATTCAAGGGACATGTTGGTGATTTTCAGCCGGCTCCGTGTCACTGCAGCACGGGCAGTAACAGCTGCTGCGATGATGATGGTTTCTGGCAGGTTGGTGAGAGGTGTCGGAGGAGCTGGCAGCGAGCAGGGAGGCCAGGCGCCGTGACACACAGCCGGTTAAAAAACAGCAACGTTTCACTTTCATCTCTCCCTTGTACTCCTCCAACAACAACAACAACAACAACAACAGGTGAGGGAGGTGTGTGTGGAGGTGGTGGTGTGGAGCCACTAACAGTCCTCTGTACTCTGTACTGCGCTGAACTCTAAGCCTGCCCACTCTTCAGATTCAGAGCAGACCTGGGCAAGCTGCGGCCTGAGGGCCAGATGCGGCGCGCTGAAAGGTTCTGTGTGGCCCCCGAGACCATCGTGATCACTTCGAAAAACTGCAATTAAAATTAAACAAAAACAGTCAATATCATTTTGCTTACCACTGAACTGTTATTGGGCCTTTATTCTGAAATAGGTCAGTGCTGTGTTTATTGGTGATGATAAAAAACGGTGTATTTCATATTAAACTGTAAATGTATTCACTTGATGCCAGATGTTTTCTTCTACTGTTGCTGCTACTCTCATTGCAACCTGTATCCACGATGCAAAACTTAAAATTCTGGACCCTCTCTTACAGACGATCCACCTTTCAGCTGCAGCCGACTGCACAGCACAACATCTGAGACTCCACCTGACTGTGACGCCCTCGCTCACACTCATCAGAGACTTCACTCCTCACAGTGAGTAACATTTGTGTCCGGCCCACAGCAGGCTGATTAATTTCTCATATGGCCCCCCCATGGAAAATAATTGCCCACCCCTGTTTCAGAGGTCCAATCAAATGCGAAAAATGTGATTTCCGGCACAAATATACCATTTGACTGTGAAATATGTCACTGCATGAAATCTAAAGGCACTAACCTTCGTTTCAGCTCTCTCAATAATTCATTGTTGATGATATAACAGTAAAATTACAATTGATTAAATCGTAGGAATAAAAAAAAAAAAACCCACATTGTACTCCTTACACAACAATCTCTTTGAAAACCTCTAATCACCTTTCCCCTTTGTTTTGCTGTACAGCTCCTGATGCTCACATAAACACTCTCATTGATTAACGATGAAATTTCAATGGCTATATTGCCTTTTGTTTTCATTATTCAGAGCATAATGACACCCAGACTGCAAAGTTATTTCAAAGGACACAGTTTTATCATCCGCCTCCAATAAACCAGGACAATAGGCTGGATATATAATGCGGTCCACGGTGGTAATGGTATGCTAATTTGTGCAAGTGTTTTCTCGCCAAGAAAACTGCAGGTGAAATGCCTCGAGTTGTAACTCAAGTGCCTCCAAAAGGCCTCGTGCCCTGTTCCTGCTACCGTTGCTCTACAACACCCACTCAGCCTATTCCCCCCCGAATGTTAAAAACAATTACAGACTTTAACAACAAACGGCAATGTAGTGCAAGTGCGGTAAAATTGTCTGGAATCGCAGGAGTCAGCAGCAATGTTCTTTGTACTGAAACGGACTGTGGTTTTTTCGTCTTAATTAAATCACAGCCACAGTTTAAGGGGAATCTTAAGTTTTATGATCCATGGGTTTATGAAGGCATGCAGCGTTCAAGCTCAAAAGTCTATAACGCACCATATGGTCAGTGCATTCTCAACAGCAAAAACACGTGTGACTGAAAGGCAGCCGAGTTGTTCGCGGCGGCTCGGAGACAATCATTTTCTGGTGTGGGCTGAGGGGGAACATAATTAAGGGCATATGAAACCTATTTCACCACGCAATATCTTCATGAACATTAAAGGTTATCCATATCATTAATTTCTATATACTCGCCCTCACACTGGGTGTTCTCTACCAGTTGCTGCACTGCTTTTAATCTCACTGACATACTTATAATTCAAGTTTTATTATGCTTGGCGGTATGATTTAATCATCAGTTTTTCCTTGGCATAATTAATATTCAACGACCTCTCTAAAATCAATAGGAGAAATCTCCTAATGACAAAGCCTTGTCATGAACCTTTAATGACTATCATCAGTCATTCTCTATCTATTGATATTCTATTTATCATTGACTCCACTGATGTTCAGTTAATAAGTAGGCAATACTTTGGAGATGAGAGCTTAGATTAGTGGGAAAAACCTAAAGCATCAACATGTTTAGAAATGTAAAACACGCATGTTTAAAGGCAATCTATTATGCTTTTGCTTATATTATGTCCTATATAACGTAGGCCTGGGCGATAAAACGATAACGATATCTATTGTGATAGACATGTGATCGATGGCAATAAGAAAACATGTCGATAGAAAGTTTGAAAGTTACACTTAAATGCATTAAATTAAACCGCCAGTCTTTGCAGAATGTGCCAATATGACCTTTTCACAATTTTTGGGGGCCCCAAGACTTTTTCTGGTTTGCCTCTCCTACTCGACTTGAAGAATCTCAAACTGATGAATTAAATCTTCGACTTTCAGGCTGCAGCCCGAGTAAATTTATTCATGTTTTTCAGTGTTGTGTTGTGCCTTGATAAAGTGGTAGACTCAAAGTAAGGTGGTTGAATTCAAAATAAAGTGGGGAAATTCACCCTTTTCTTTCTCCTGGTAATTGTTAAAAATAGGTCATTAAAAATCATCAATAATTATCGATATGGACCGAATGTATCCTGATAACTTTTTCAGCCATATCGCCCAGCCTTAATATAATGTTACAATGTTATATTTTCCAACGATTCAAATAATGAGGTAAGCATATATTAAAGTAATTGCTGTGAGCAAAAACCTCTGATTTCAGGCCGTTCTGAACACATAATTTCCAACAGTTTTTTCTGCTCTCTGTTTGAGCTTATGTCATCCTGTGCTGGGTTTCTATACTGTATGGTCGTCTGCTCAAGGCATGCTGCAGTGTTTAACTTCTACACTGCTATGTAGCATTAGCTATCATCAAGGAAACCTGTAATATTGGTTGCAGATGTTAATTTCTTTCCAATTTCGAATCACGTTCCTGCTGAAACATCTCCAGTTGTGTAGTTTTTGGTTTAAGAAACCTTTATTGGTGATGTTTTCACAGTAGAAAGTAGCTGCCTGACGGACAGCGAGAGTCAATGAACACACAGAAAATGTTTTTGTTTGTGTTTCTGGTGGAAAAGCTGACCGATCAGGAGGGGTTCTACTACAAACCCAAATGACAAGTATAAACCTGACTGTGAGCTTAATAGATCTCCTTTAAACAATGTTATACCTTTAAAGACATAAATGAAGAAATGTGGACCAAAGCACTTGGCTATAATTTTTACTCGCTGTTACTTGCCCTGCCAATGCTTTTTCACAACCACTGGTATATTTTCATACCAGAGAGTATAATTAAAAGTTGTTCAGAAGTGCAAATTTGGCAGAGCAGCTACAAAAAAGCCCCTGGGCGAGGTTGGAGGCACCTCATTATTGGATGGAGAGGAAGACGCCAAGAGCCAGACAGATTACAGCCAGTAAAGAGAACAAGTCATTTATTAAACGATGGCTATTTTACTTGAAGCTGCCAGGCATCAACAAAACAGTCACCTAGTCCTGGTAATGCTGCCCTCTTTGACACCTCAATTTATCACCTGCCCTGGTGCTTTTGATGTCAAGAGGTTTCTATTAAAATGTGACAGCTTGAGTGGACATGGAGCTTTAAATTACAGGAAGTAAAGGTTAGCTTGACAATAATATTTGTCACAATGAAAACACTTTTTGCTTTAGGTATCCTGTTCTGCTGATATCACATTATTGGATAATTTGATTTGGACTTAATAAGATAATTGGAAAACATGGGAACATGGATAAAAGTGGCAACAACTGGGAGATTAGCATGTTTTCCCTTCAATACAGAAAACTCCAATGCAATCACAAGAGTGCCTTTAACTCCTCTGTAATCTCTCGTACATCAGTGCATTCACACAATGATGCCTTTGATGGTGTTTTCATTTGTTGCGGTGGCAGGATGGCAGCTATATGCAGAGTCTGTGTGTTGACTGTCAGAAATAAAGTCTCCAACATGTTATCAATTATTAGAAAAATCTGTCGCACCGTAATCCCTTTTTCTGTCAACCAATATGCCATTTTGTCAACACAGACAAGCACTTTATGTACAGATTCAAGATACAATATGCTTAAAAACAGTTTCATGAAAATGAGCTGAAGAGACTAAAGTGGCGGTCAAAATGGGTGCTTGCCTGTAAGCTTGGTAATATAGTTACTACTGGCAGGGCTAGCTGGTGAACTGCTTTAGCTGAGCTAACTCACTCATGCTCATCAGTCAATAACTCCTGGAGCTTCTGTCTATTTTCTCTCTACTGTTCTGTTTACTTGCCCCTAGGGCTGCACAATATATATCTTTTTTTTTTTAATCAGCATCGCAATATCACATCGCAAAAGACACTCAGGGATTTTTTGAGTTAGTTGAAATCAGTAGAAAACTGCTCTTAAAATGTGTTGTATTTTAGTGTACTGAAAGCAGCAGAAAGGCAGAACTGATACGGCGTTATTCAACAATGTTATCGCATATTTTCCTCATGTCGTGCAGCCCTACTTCCCCCTGGCATTTTGTTCACCATTGCACAATCATTTTGTTCAATTAAAATTATGGAAGAGGGAAAATAAACCTTTCAGAGCTAACGAGCTTGCTAAAGGTCAGTTAGCAAAGTCATTAGCTTGTTATCCTAGCTTGGTTGCCAACAGGACAATAAGTACCGACTCCTGTCTCATAACTGTCTGCAAACCATTGCTCGTTTGTTTTTACTCCCAACGTAGGAGGTTAAATAAAAGTGAATTGTGCAACACAGCTATGCTATGATAGCGTCCTCCATTTTGGATCCTACACCTCTCCGTCCCGTTAAATGTCTATTGGTCAACAGTGTGAATTTGCTGGTCAAAGTTCACCAAAGTCGAACTTTACAATGCTTCATTGACTGGATCTCCTCATCCTCTGGCAAAATTAATTAATTCCAATCGAATTGCCCCAGTTTTTGCCGTCTTTAACGTCAGTGTGACCAGGCTTTAAGAGTCTGCTGCCATGCTAGTGGCTCTGAAATGCTGTAGGCACTTTGGGCTAAATGCTAATGTCAGCATGCTAACATGCTCACAGTGACAATGCCAACATATGGATGTTTAGCAGGTGTAATGTTTATCATGTACACTATATTAGTTTAATGCATCTGTCAGCATGCCAACATTTGCTAATTAGCACTAAACACAAAGTACAACTGAAGCTGATGGGAATGCCATTAGTTATACAGGTATTTGGCCACAAAGTATTGGGTAAATTTAACCGGATGATGGTGCTATGTAAAGTTAAGAGATTATCAGAATTTATCCTCTAGGGACCATGAATATGTGGAGCACATTTCACAGAAATCCATATCCAATCCAATAGTTGAAGACACTTCACCCAAGACCAAAATCCAACCTCATGGTGGCGTTACAAAATAAAGTTAGGGGATCACTAGTCTGACTGGGTATGTAAGCAGTGTCGGCATTAAGCCTTATACTACAGAAGGAAGGAGGGACTTCCTTCCATGTGGTTCTCAAAGTCCCTGCAGCCGGGGCGTAGTGCCGCCCAAGACGACTGTGATTGGTTTATTGAAAAATAAACAGACCAGGGAGTTGTCTCCACTATACCAGAGTGAAAGACATTCAATCCAGACCTACACCCCAGCGCGGACACAGTGCTGTGGAGATAGGTCTGGCTACGCGAGACTAGGGGATCACTAAAGTCTACATGTAGGATTCAGCCTCTGAGGACCATGAATGTCTGTTCAAAATGTTATAGCAATCCATCCAATAGTTGTTGAGATATTTCAGTCTAGAAATATCAAAGTGGTGGAGCGACTGTATGACATTGCCATCCCTTGAGCCTGCTGCTGGCATTGCCGAAAACCTTAATGAATTATGTGAAAGCTCGGGTTTGGATTAAACATTTAATAGAAACCACACACATTGACGTCACTGATTCATTGTTCCTTCATTCATTGACATACCTGTAGTTTTTATTTTTAACCTCAACACAACACATGCTTTAAGTCCTTGCAGGAACAACAGCAAACAATTCCTCATACTGTATCTAATAATGTTTTTGTCTTGGGACCTGCACAGAGTGAAACTGCACCCCTTACAAATTTCACAGATAAAAATACCCACCTTTTTATGAGAATAAACCAGTGACACCTTTGTAGTGCTGCAACACAGATGGGGCTTTTAGGAACAGCTTGAGAGGACGCAATGATGGAGATTGTTTTTACTACATTAAGCCAGTCTCCTCATTTCCCACCTAAACACAATCAAGAGCTCTATATTATCAATAAAATCTCCCACTGGAAATACCATTTCAAGGTCTATTTGATACATGAAAAAGCAATGATGCATTCTAATTTATAAATTCCACAATGGCGTTTTTCATAGCTTTTGAGGATAAATCTTTGATAATCAAGGTGCAGTGGGAAAATAATACAGTGCTGGTAAACACTTTTTACATAGCTTCCTACAGCTGGTGTCCTTCTCAATGCACCTTTGTGGTTTATTCACATAAAATAAACAATGTCATTTTTAATTCTACTTGCTACGGTATATTCACAACTGTCCTCACCAGAGAAACTACAGCAATGGTCATTAAAATGACCTATGTTTGTAGCAAAGCAGACAGTAGTTTTTAAACTGCCACGAGCAGTCTTGAAAAGGATGTGATCCCTGTCGTCATTGTGCTAAGCTAAGCTAAGCTAACTGGCTGGTTATAGCATCATACTTACGATACACACATGAGAGTGGTGTTGAGCTTCTGATCTTACTCAGCAAGAAAGCAAATAAGAGTATTTTCCAAAAGGTGAAACTATAGTCTTTTAACTTTGTAAACAAGCCTCTAAAATTCACTTATTATTCAGTCTAACGTCCACTGGAGGTCATGTCTGTACCAACCATCAACTTAGGTCTCCCTTGATTACGATCTTACGCTAACCTTAATGAAGTAGTTGCCTGAACTTGAACTGAAACAAGACGAGGTTGAAACCTAGTATGTGGCTGGACCGTGTATTGTCAGTGTGCTTAGTTGTGGCCAAGTTGTTACAGGGACAGTCAGTGTTGTCTATCTGTTGTGTAATCTGTTGTTGTCCTAGCAATATTTGTTTGTTGTGTACTGAACTGACTCTCACGCTGAATCATTTTGAAAGAGCAACAGCCAGTGGAGAAGCTTTAACTCCTCTGATGTCATCAACCACGTTGACCAATGGTGTAACTTCACTGACACCAACTTAGGCACTCACTCACTCAGCGACAGACTTTCCCCTTTATAGGGCTGTCTCCCCAGCTTTGCTGTGGCCCTGCCAAAAAAAGTGCTACTGGTGTGTCTTTGTTCTGCTAATGGTGCCACCAGAGGGGCAAACAGCTCTTAAAGGTCATTTTTGAGTGTGCTTACAAGCAGCCTGCCTTGCCATTATGTTAGTTAGGAGTTAGGACTTGTTGGAAAGATTGCGTGTTCACAGGTGACTTGAGTTTTTGAATGGTATAGCAATAAAAGAAACACCACGGCAGCCTCTTTTTTTTCTCCCCTGGCTTATGTGACTATCAATAACAGAAGTGTGTGTTTGTCATGCAAAGAAACTCAGGTGTTTTTGTGTCCGTGTAATATTAGGGAAATAAAATAGCAAGATAACAAATTTAACAGGAACAGTGCTTAGGCGTGGTTTATCTTCTAAAACAAGCACACAAGGCAGACTACATATAGATAGAAGCAGGTTATTTGTAGTGCAGCGAGCAGACACTAGGCAACTGATGTATCAATCTGTCTTCCTGAAAAATACCTATCGCCAGAGGAGTGAGATATACAGTAGGCCTCTGAAGTGACAAACAGTAAGGTGGTTTGCTTGGTTCAGCAAAAAAAAACAAAACAGGTCCGGTCTGGTGGTGTATTGCAGAAAACACATTCATTTGTTTAAGACGAGCTTGGCAGGAACACATCTATTTGTCATGGAGAACACAGCGAGTGAAGGAGTGATTGAGTGTCCTGCAGTGAGTGACCCAGTGCAAGGATTACACAGGATTGTAACAGTGACGACGAAGTCGAGGCTGAATTGGTAGTTAAGGGAACAGGAACCTTGGTTTCTGCTTTCCAACCTGTGTACCAGAAGTGCGTTTCTCAAATACAAAATGTACTGTATATACGAGGCTATACGACAGCATAGGACGTTTGTACAAGCATCAATTACAACCCATATTTGCATTTCTTTTTACGCAGACTTGTTGGTATATACATGCAACACGTCCTCATACTTAGACCACATACATTTGCCAATGACTCCCAGTTTTAAATGTGGTTAACATTGTGAGATGGAACTACTTCGTTATGTTTAGGCAGCAAAACTACTTGGTTAGGTTTAGGAAGAGATCATGGTTTGGTTTGAGCATGTTTGTTGTGGACATAAGTCTGTTACATGGTTACATACTAACGTACGTTAGTTAGCTTAAAAAAAAGTCAGCGTTCACTTTTGGTTTCACACGGGACACAGAGTCTCCTGGGTGAAAGTCCTGTTTGTTTGACCCATCCACCACCTCTACCCTACCTCTTCGTTATGCGGACTTTGTCGCTCTTTATACTATCTCCCTTGACTTCCTCCTTTTCTCCCGCCATAATTACTACGGCCAATAGAGGTCACCGCCTAACAACAAACAAATGCAAATATTGGTCGTAGTAAGCTGCTTGCACAACCGACCTTCAGTGGATGTTTTTTTGTTGAGGACGGTCTGGTACATGCATTGTCCTGCAGTGAATCTGAGGTGCAGTGAATGTTTAAGACACATTTTCTTTTCTAAATGGCATCTTGTTTGAATATTGTGATCGGCATGAGGCAAACAGTCAGTCCTGATTTCCACTGGTTCTGTGGGCTGGTGAGAAAGGTGCCTTCCTTCCTGTTTTTTCCTCCAACTTACCATCTCCAGCTCTCTGTTATTTATCCTGTCTCAAAACATCTCACCAAGGCCTCTATTTTTATGACATTGCATGGAGGATGTTGGGGCTTTTGTGCTGCGTAAGTGGCATTTTCATCCACTGCACCCAGGTTATTTTCTTACCCGTTCCCGTTGGGTGTTTTTCTGCACTATGTGGAAGGAGGGGCACGGAAGTGGGTTGCGTTAGTAACTATCAAACAGTGCAGTGCAATTTTGGTGAAAACAATCTCCGTGATTGTTACTTACCATGGGGATTTGGTTGAACTGCCGTCTTGCTTGGACCACCAAAAGTGCAGAGGAGTTGTTATATTTGGGCATCTGAACGTTCCCTGCTCAAAAGCTCAAAATGTGGATATTTTGCCAGCTTCAGTCTGACAGCAACAGGAAATGAGATCCACTTCTTTTATACCATATACATAAGTGTGTGTCTGGTTTTATTCATTTCTGTGCTTAATAGATCTGTCAGAATGTGACATGATTAGAGCCTGACTGGAGGATGCTTGCTTTTCGGTTGGCAAATTGTTGGTTGCGGTGCGTGCAGCTGGCCATACAATTATCGAACTTCAGTCACCATGTGGCTCAGATTTTCACCCTGTTCCACTAAAAAAAGAAAAACAGAGGCTGAATGAGGACATTTTTGCCGCTTTGTGTTCAGTGCAAGGATCTAAACTGGCAACCATTGTGATCACCAGCTATGTTCTCCGTTCCACCACTTCTTCATATCCTACTTAGAATATCGTTGTTACCAGCAGAAATGGCAGAAACCAAGTCAGTAAATTTCTCATTAATGTAGCACACATGAAACCAGGTTAACGCTGCATTTTGTGCCTGATGGCAAATACTTGCCTGATACAGGTGCATGCTAAAACTGTAGATGAGTTACCTGCAGGTGCTGAATCACCCACACTGCAGCAATTAATCCCAACATTTTGGAGCCCTGCCAGGCTTTAGCCTCCTGATTCATTCACCCCGTTCCGCCCAACATAGCGTCACTGCATTAATATTGCAGCTCGCCTTGATATATATCAGCTGGCATGATTTTTAAAAATATGTAAATACAGGATTTTGCATGAAACACGAGTTCTAGTTTCAGAGGTGGCGTAACATGATAGAAACTGGATTTTTATGTTGATTTAACAACTCATGAAAAAATTAGACTGTCCTTCACTGAAAAATGACAACATCGGTTGTTTGTACTAAGCATCGTAATTACGTTATGTACATAGGCATGAAAGTGAAGTAACATAACAAATATGCTGTTTTTAACACAGACCATGATCTTTTTCTAAACCTAACCAAGTGGTTTTGTTGCCTACAGTTTCAAAATATTAATGACGGTTTAAAACTGTGATCACCACGTTTAGGTATGAGGATAGAAAACTCCTGTGGGTCGTATTTCCAGCTACTGATAGGGGCACTAATTTAGGAAACGCTTGTATGGGTCATAATGGAGGGTAGGAACAAACAACTTTACGAGGTCATATCAGTTGGAGGACTTGTTGGAAAAAATGTAACTATGTTGAAGTGGTGCCAGCTGACTGGATAGCATTTCATCAAAGAACAAAAGAAAGAAAAAAAACATTGTGAGAATGATCAAAAATTGCCATAAGTTTGAGTTTGGCCTTGTGTTGAAACTGTCAGCATACGAAAAGCAACCCGATGAATTGTTGTTACAAAAACATACTGTTACCAGAATGAAGAAGTAAACAAAATGCAAGGATACAGAGACGGTAGAGGAAAAAAAGGTGGTTTGACTACTGCGGTTTACGTGACAAAAACATTTTTATTTCACTTCATTTTTAATTTGTTACTTCTTACGAGTGGAGAAATGTTCATATTTGACATGTGAAATTCATTGGGATGAATGGAGAATGATATGATGTGATACCATGCTCTCATCACAGCTCCCCACTCTCTGATTTGCACTTATAAGACACATCTATTGTTATTTTGAAATACTGCCTGGAGCAGCGTAACAATCAATGTGAAATAAAAATAAAATGTTTAATTTGTAGACATTTCAATTATACAGCGATACTTCCTAAGGCTAAAACGTGAACAGGAATATGCTGAAAGTGACAGAGGAACGTGTTGTATCTTCACCAGAAATCTTCCTCAGAGAGCAGAAAAGGCAGCTGCGAGGCAACAAAGAAAAACTCATCCGTGCTCCAGCTTTTGCACGACTCTTGGAGCTGTATTAGCAATCAGGAAGTTCTGTAGAGGAGTGCACAGGAAGATACTTTGATATGATCAATCAACACACAATACACTGCATGATGAATATGCAGCTAAACATGGTGCTCCTCTCACAAGACGGAAGAAGTTTCAATTAAGAGTCGGAGAATTTGAATTCAACCATAGAAGTGCAGCAGAAACCATAACAGGAAGCAGGAAGTCTCAACAATTATCAAGAAAGACTGAAATTGTGTGTATGAAAGTGTGTATAAAAATTAAAAGGAGTGTAAAAATGTACCCCCCATGTAGTAAAAAATATGATCCGTACTGCACATTTATCATGCGTTGAATCATTATACATTTCTAAACTAAACTCCTATTACAGGTGCAAATTATTTCACAGCTGTATATGAACATCCTGACAACTCGGTGTGAAGTGCAACTTCTGTGATGGCTGTTAATTGGTAGGAGCAATGGATGTTTTCAAAGTTTTTGAATGTATGATGAAATATATTCCCCCAAACTTCACTTCCCTTCACCTAAGCTTATTGTGTCTAAGAGATATTTTACATCTCGAAGGAAGAAATTATGTTTTCCACCCCGAGGAGAAAAATAGTCATCATTTTTAATTCAAAGATATTGCAGCTCTTGACAAAATCTGTGCTCTGTTCTGTGAAAGTTTAAAGGACAACAGAGCGCTTTGGTCCTTCGATGAAAAGGACATTTGAAATCACTTTTATTTCCTTGAAAATATGCTGCTGCTGCTGCATTGTACCAACATGCTTTCCTCTCTTAGATACTGTATTATACACAAAAGAGGTTCATTGAATTCAATAGAATAGATTGTTATTGTCATTGTTCTTAGAACAATGAAACTCTGTTTAGCAGTGTGCAACAAAGTACAAGTAAATTAGTAAAGTAAAGCAAATAAAAACGAAAGCAAAATATATACAAAGAGAAGCGATAAAAACAAGATAGTGACCTAAACAGTACCATGGTTAAGTAGCAGCATATGTGGAATACTGCAGTATGTGCAATATGATAGTATCATGGCACTTTGTTGGAAGTTGAATGAGACGCGCCTGTGATGCAACTCAATTATGCAACCAGTGCGAAATAAATACTTGAATTTTAAATCATTTAAAAGTATGCATAATGCAAACGAATGGCAAATGACCCGATGGGGGTGAAAAATGGGGACATTGTCCTTAAGTAGGTCTTATACTGTGAAAAATGCATGCTTGCCGACGAAGTGCACTAGAGAGCAAATTTGGCTCTAACGCAGCTGGACTTACTGGGTATCCAAGGAGCGATATTTTATGATTAAGTGCTCTAATGACTTCTTTTAAGGGGCAATACCATCATTCATGATACAATTTACATGAGGTTTTCTCATGCTCACCCGTTCCAAACTAGACTAACTCCCGGCGAACTCCCATTAATTCACTGTTTGCCCAATCGAATTAAAAGTGGCAGTCAGCGTCTGGGTTTGTTCTTTCATGAGGAGGATCTGATTGCGCTTCAGGCCCTGTCAGTGCATGCTGCCTGATAAGAGGCTTGTACTGCGATTGGGCTGATTACAGAGTGATGTTTTGGCTGCCATTGATGCACAGCCTATTGTGCACCCAGCGCTGATCAGGCTGAATAACAAGGTTGTTATGGCGACGGGACCGACTACGAACTCTGGTGTGTGAGTAATAAGACATGAAAAAGATAGTTGGAAGATGGTTTTCTTTGTTTTTCTCAAACAACCTTCAACAAGCTTCACATCTCATGTTTCATGTTATCTGTCAGGAGCATCATTACACACGGCGTCTCACTATTCATTTAAAGTTGACTGAAATTGTATTTTTGGTTCCAACTGACGATTGCGGTATTGTAATGTTATTGGTGCAATATCGTAATCACAGCGCGTCATCGCACCCCGTCATTCACTTCGCCTGACCGGAACTTGCATCTAATCGCTTCTTTACATTGACTTTACATGTAATTAATTTGCCTGGTGTGTACACATAACACTTCAACGGCCACGAACGAGCAGCTAGCTAGAGGGTTGACTCTTAATTTGCCATTGCTTAGGCTCGTACCTACAGTGCTAGTTAGACCCATAGACTGTATAAAAGAAGTGGATGTAGCCACCGTGACGTCACCCATTGGTTTATGGAATCATTATGAAGCCTTGAGTTTGACATTTTGGCCCCATTTAGTATTTTGAAGCCAAAAATGACCATATTTGGATGAGAGGTGAAGCTGGGGAGGAGCAGACAAATAGCAACGTGTGACGGCACCCACCTGTCACCCTTAATTATGCATAACTTTAAGCCGTAATATAATTTAAACAGGTGAGTTATATAAAAAAAGTTGTCATGAACTGTGAAATTAGAGGCCAAAACCGTTTGTTGTACCAGACTGTAAACATGTTTATTTCTGCTATAAAGTAGAGCATTTTAACATGGGGGTCTATGGGGATTGACTCGCTTTTGGAGCCAGCCTCCAGTGGCCATTCGAGGAACTGCAGTTTTGGCTTTGTTTTTCAGCCCCGGAGGTTGCTGCTTTTAATGTAGTCACAATCTATGCTAGACATAAAACACATAAAACAAATGTTCTGTTCATTCAACAGCATTCAGAAGAAAGTCCCGGTAAAGACATATAACTGAAGTGTACACCCCAACAATTTCTAACATAGCCTGAGCCCTTTAATACTGGGAACCCAGAGGGAAATACATCATCAGCGGCTGCTGTATAGGGGACACAGGGAAGGTTATGAATGTCATTACAGCCCTCTGCGGACTTTGTGGTGAACTCATTCAAAGTAGTTCATAGTCATGGTTCTGAAAAGCTCAGATCACGGCCAAAATGTATTATACTGGTAACAATGAGGTGATGTGGTTCTGGCCACTTGTAATGCTGTAGATAATAAGATAGGCAAGGGACACAATGAGAGGCAGTGGACCTGACAGCATGGAGAGCCTGGATTAGACCACTCTATGAAAACAGAATCACTCGTGGCAGACTCTTGTGGCCTTTCATAGAAACGGCTCACAATAAGGGATAGAAAAAAATAATAATTCCCCGTCATTTCTCTTATCAAACTGCTCTTTTCATTTCCTAAGCTCACTATTGAATTTTCTCGCTCAAGCTCAACATGGGTGATGGGGTTTCTTTTCTTTGTTGTGTGTCATCCACACACTGGTCCTGCTCAGAGGTTAATAATGAAAGTTAAAAGAGCGTTGCATATTAATGCCCAAATCTATTGAGCCACAGGGCAGAGAAATAACTGTCATTCAATGGCAGACTGCTGTCTTAAAAATAATTAATACGCGCAACATGTTGGCCCATTCCATGCTCGACTGAAATCACAATTCATGGGATTCATAGACAACAGTGATAATAAAGACATTATTTCTAAAATTACTACTTTCTCTGTTGTAGCTCTATTTTAAAAAACAAAACACTTCATTTCATTCCAACTTTAAGATTTTTATCCTCATCTACCCAAGATGACTCGCTGTAAATCATAATTTACGCTAATATACTGTGTAGTATGTACAGATGTTCAATAACGCACTAATGTATGTCTTATTCAAGGGGCTGTCAAGAGCATTACTCATGCAATTACTGTAATTTTGTCAAGTAAAATTATGGAAAAATTGGAGAAATTAATAATACAAAATATGTGGAATTTGTCATATTCTGATTACTAAAACTGTATTCTCCCATAAATGATCTTTAAGAACCTTCAGAAGTTGATTTAGCTGTGTGTGTGTGTGTGTGTGTGTGTGTGCGCACGCGTGCGTGCAAAATAAATACCAGCAATACTTCCAAAGGTTAGTGTGTACAATTATACTGCACAACCATGTCCAATATAATTAGTTTAATGTTTGCATTTTCATCATCTTACTCCTTCAAAATACCCTTTTCTTCAATAACGGCAACAGATTGTGAATATGAAACTGTGCAAAACTGATATTTTCACGATAGAAGAAATGATAAACTTCAGTGTTAGATTTGTCGTAATGATTGTGGTCTCTGTTGCTATCTGAAAGATAGATTATCTGTCTAAATATTCTAACTAATGCACATTTAAAGAGCTTTCCCAGACAAGAGGTCACTGAAGGTTCTGCCACTCAAGATAAGACAAAGTGATTCAGCATCTCTTATCCAGATTTCTTAAATTTGATTACAGCTTTGCATATCAAGCGGCACATAGCATCTCTGTGTGCGCTGATGTTGCTGATGTTTTCAGGCAATAAATCTCTTATATAATAAATTCAATGCCTGATCAAATTAATGTTTCCCTCGTGTGTCGGCCAATTTAGATAATCCTCTACAATGTCACTGATGTGACACTAGTGACAGCTGTGAAATATCACAACGCTTTCAAAGCTAATTGTACCAGGGGTGTGGATCTTTATTAAGATCAATATTCATTTATTTATCATCTGTCATGTTTCCAATGATAAAGATACATTTGACTAGATTGAGTCCAACTGAGGCAGCACAGACATGCTGGTCCTCACACCAGAGCTGCTGATTTAGACAGAAACTTCCAGGAGAGAAGAAGTAATGCTGGAGGACAGGGAATTGATAGGGGATGTGTGCCACATGGAAGGAAAAAAAAGATGGAGGGAAGAAAAGAAAGAAATGCCAGGTATTGAGCAGATTTGAAGGCAAGGCAGGATATTGTAAATCCACCACCAATTCCCCAAATCACTCGGGGAGCTGAACTCATCTCGAGGTCACTTGCAACTCTGTTATCCATGCAGAACTGCTGACTGGACTCTTCCAGTCAGCAGGGTCAGCTGTCCCTTTGGCCACTGCTGATGAGATCAACAGTGAGTCTATCAAGTATTGGGAAAGTTAGAAACTTCTGGCTAAGTAATGGAAGCAGGAGATTATATGACTCCCTGCTGCCAACTCTTATAGAAAATGTGACTCGATATGACCTAATCACATTATGAAAGCGTGTCCATTACATTTCATGAAAGCTACTTTTGCTGTTCTCTGAGCACTGGCTCAGATTAAAAGCTTTCCCAGATGAGGAGACTGTGGGGAGATGCAGGTGCTACCTTTTGATAGGTTTTGTCCTCGATGCTTCATATTAAGTTTCATCTGTAACAAATGTTAGCATGCCAAAGGCCTTTACACGCCAAGTCTGTGTTTTTCTGTAGTGCTACTAGTGGTTCCACATGGTACATTTATTGCATTCTGTAGTAGGTCTGCACCTCCTCTGAATTAGAGCTACACACCAGCTGATGACCTGCCAAGGAAAAGCAAAAAGGGCTAAGCTAACAGACTTAACCCCTCGCTATAGTGACACACGAGGCCATGACCATTTTGACGAGTTTTAATGAACAAATCTGCAGCATAAAAAAAATTGCTCCCAGGCAGGGAATCATTTAAAATTAACAAGAGAGATGATATCATGTCACCGTTACAAGGTCAAGACCGTAACATCATTTGTTTTGCAGCGCTTTCCTGCAGCATGAATCACTTCATCCTCCGAGTCTGTACTCTCCTGCTCCGTCCTTCAAACACATCCTGTCCGACTGGTGTAATTGCACCATGACAGGACCGATTCCTCATCCCCATCAATCACTCCAATGGAGATATGGGCTTCTTCCTAACATGACTACTCCCACCCTCCCTCCTCCCTTTCCTGTCTGGTCTGCCTCCATGTTTTATGGTTATGGTGATAAATAACAGATCCAATGTTCTGCCCCTTCATCCGAGCCCAGATTTCCTGGCCAGCATCCTATCGGGGTTGGACCACAAACACAGTGCATTGAGTGATATATTGACCACGTTGGGTTTGTGACAGGTATTTGTTATGTTAGTGCTGTTGGGCTACCCTTAAGCCCTCCCTCTGTGTGATATGTTATGTTTAGTTTGTGCTTTGTGGACCATGATTTGGGAATTAATACAAGGGACAATATGAAACCACTTGCAGGAACTGATCAAAATATGTGGTTAGAAAAAAAAGTTAAAAAAATAAATAAATAAAAGGTAAACAAAAATGTTGCCTATAATAAAGTTAGCCATTTCAGATCAAAGTATCCTGCACAGCCTCAAGGGAGGTCACTATTTGGACAGACCAGATACAGTAATCTGGGACTCCTCAGATCTGCAGAGGAAAGATAAGAACTCTGTTTAATAGAGCCTTGGCATTTCTAAATAGCTCGTTCTGCTGGACTAAGTGATTAGTCTACACAGCAGCATTGACCAGGAGAAGGGTCGTTATGCCCTTTAATTAATATACATTATGGCATTGTGAGGCTTTTGTTGCACCGAGACACAGAACAGTGCTGCGGTAAGTTCACAGGCAGGGTATTCTATTCATAGCAGTATGTACAAATTAGTCACTGGAAAGCCTCTCTTCATCTGCACCAACATAAAGATGGTTGGTGTTGTGGGATGTTTTGTTTCTTATCAGAACAGAAGTGGAGAGTTTGCTTACAGAGCCCGGTGATAGCGTCTCACTTGCACAGTTATGGGAAAAAACCAAAGCACACTCAATAATACAAATACAAACCAAAGCACACTCAGTACAAATACAAACCAAAGCACACTCAGTACAAATACAAACCAAAGCACACTCAAATCTGGAATGAAATTAGGTTCTGCTGTACTTGAGCGAACTTCAGAAAATTTAATTTAAATCTAAATCTGAATGTAGACGGCCCTGCTGTACCTTCTGTGTTGAGGTTGCAAGTCTCTGTTTTCAGTTTCTTTTCAATTTAAAAGACATGCATGCATGTAGGTATTAGAAATACTACCAAAGTCGTCCTTGACCAAAGCACTTTCCGCATAAGTAGTCGGTCCCTTGGTGCTGCACTGTGGCTGCTCATTGCTCTATAATAGTTTGTTTAATAGTTGGATTAAATGCAAGAGGACAAATGTCCCCACAGGGATGAATAAATAGTACCTCGGCCATTAACCCCAACTGTTTCTGTAACCCTAAACAATATAGTTAGGCTCCTTAAAATTACAACAAAAGTTATTGTGGTTATCTAAGTCCACTGCTGCAACAGGCCTACCACCTCAGGTCTGGTGAAACACGCCATCTGGATCAGAACATTTAATCTAAATGTAAGGCTACATACATTTCACTTTATTTCTGTGGTCTTCTGATAGTATGGCATATTTATTTTTTCAGTTCTACAAGAGAAAATACTTAAAGAATGAAGACTAACTGGTTGGTTTGGCAAATGTCTGTCTGGTTAACCGCCGCACCGCCTCCGCCGCTTCCTTGAGCTTTTCTATGAAACCATCCGTGGCTGTGTCCCATGCAGTGGACGAGACGAGTCCCAGAAGAGGCTAGAATCGTGTCTTCACCTAAACTCATGCTATTTTTTCACATCCACATTCGCATCATAGATTTTTTGATTGACTTTGCATGTAATCACACCCCTTCTAAAATTAACTGCTTTTAGTGTGTATACACAGTTAAAATGTCCCAAGCTGTGGTAATTTACCAAAGAAGTTCCAACAAGGTCAATGCAAAAGATACCATAGAAAGGCTTAGTGCACAAATTAATTTAATTGTCTGTGTATTCCTTGCAGTAAATACAGTATGCCCTCAATGGAGGTCAACATCATTCATACCCCGGTATAGGAGTCATGGTGGTAACAATGTGCGTTACCATGTTGGATGTATTTCCATTCACACACAACGGTGAAGCAATGCCAACACACCATCCTCGTCTTATACACAACTCTCTCTCTGTTGTAGTTTACTGGGAACCCACAGGCGGGTCTTCCAGCTCCGGCATTTCATTTGCGCTCGCCATACCGTGACCGACTCACACGCCAATCCTCTTGTTGTGCTAACCTCAGCACCTGTTGCTAACGCCGTACAGCTTAAAGTTTCCGGGCGGAACTGCGTGCAGCTGCGTGCACCGACCCGTGACCCCTGTACCGTGACGGTTCGACACGAATACTCAAACCGCACTGCCATACAGCTGACTAGTCATCGCTGGATAGTACTGTATATTTGAAAGCTGGATAAAAGTAAGCTGCTGGAACTACAGTTGACATTATGGGAAAGGCTGCTCCATGCTCGGTAACTGCTTATACTGAGCTGTAGTGGTTTATTTTCAAAATTGCTCATCTCTTCTGAAAGATCCATCATCATCTGTGGAGTCTGTATTTTCAGCCTATAAGCAGCACCCACACACAGACACTAACAGAGCAAAGAGACAGGCAGAGCGAGGCTGGCTTGGATATTAGAATGTGTGTCCCCACAGACTATTGGTCATTAGGCTAGTACATAGTACACAGTACATAGTACATAACCTTTCTCTCCCCAATTTGGATGTGTGAGCACAAACAAATCAATTATCCCAAAGGTGGAAACTACAGAGCCAAAGGTAGACTCACTTGATGAACATTGGCACAAATTAGAAGAACTGGATGAAATCTCCAGGTTATTTCCACTGGATGAGTTTTATTGCTTGAAGTCTTTAAGAAACCGTGACAAACTGGATCCTGGCTGTGGGACGAATCGTCCTCAAATATTGAACTCTCTCATATGTCAAGGATACCACTGGCTTTGTGTTTGAAGGAGGATTTTTGCTTTAAGAGTCTATGTTTTTGTTTGTTTAATCCACATTTAGTGACTCAAGAGATATTTGATTAAAAGTTGCATTATCTACCTTCTGCCAGTCTTTTTTAATTTCCACACAAAAACTCCTTCACATATCCCCCATGAAAGAAATTCATGGCAGTCTGAAGGTGAACTCTCCTGCACACTGTGCACTCAGCAGTGCTGCTTTTGTGTTGAGGGGGAAAAAAAGAGTTTCCTTTTCAGGCTGTAGTTTTGATAAATGGTAGTGGTCACAAAAGCAGCATTCTCACTGGTTCAAGAAAATCAAATCGAAATAGGAGAACAGTGGTTTGATAGCCGTGACATTTTCCTGCACACTAAAAGCCGGAGATGCTTTGTTTTTGACTACGAGTTTGTGAACGCACGATGGCTGCCTGGTTGTGTACGTAAAATTAACACGATGTCTACGTGAACATGTAGTTAAAAAGCAAGTATATCTCCAGCTTAAGGGCTCAATTATACTCCCAAAGGGATACGTACACAGACGATATTCTGTTTATACTATCACATTCCATACATGTGCAGTAGATCGCTACGCCACCACTTATAGTGTACGGGCTGCGTGGTCGCAACAAATTGGACGTACGTGAATGTCGCCTACGCGTACACCCTCTGATGACAACATTTACGTCACGCCGACCCTCGCGCCCTCGCAGACGCGGGAAGTATATTTGCGGCTTAAGATTTCACAGAAATGAAACCATAGATTTTAAATGCTTTCTAACATATTTTTCCTCATTACGCTTGAATGAGAACATCATCAACAAATTGTTTAAACTTCTCTTAACTTCAATTGAAACCTCTGAGTGAAAAAAAGAGACACAACAAAGAAACAAAAGGAAGGACAAAAATCAATATTTTAATTTGCAGAGATGTACTGGAAGTAATTACGATGCCTGTATGTTGGAAATATTTGTGCTATTGTGCCTCCGGCTAGAGAAACCAAGCATCTGACAAGAGGAAAATACTAGAAACCACTATCATAGTGTGCTGCCTCTGTAATCTCACAGCTCATTATGATTTAAATAGAAACACCGACCACCTCAGCTGCTATTTCATGATGTTAGCCCACATGTCAGCCAAGCATGGGATTATCCTTGTTTCCCTGTTTTGTAGACACAGCTGACCCCTCAGAGGCAGATTTACTAACAGTCTTGGGATGGTGGGAGGGCTCAGTCTGTGCTTCATAGGAGGAGAGATGAGTCCATATTTTGTCAGCTCCACTCATCCCATCATCAGCACAGGTGTTTCGCTCGTGACTTTGCCTCTAGTTTTTTGGCTTTCCCCCCATCTGTGGCTCGTGCTCCGCCGGGTCTGCGCCCCCAGAAGCGTGGCAGTCTGTGGCGTTTCCGAACAGGTTAATGGACTTCTAACCCCTCATCACTGATTAGCATGATTAATCAGACAGTGGAGTTACTCTATGATTCCCCTCCCCTCCTCTCTCCCAGAGCTCGCTGGCTCTCTATTCCTGCCAGATGGTATCAATGCAAAGCTGAGAGCAGAGGAAAATCAAAGGTAGGCTTCAGAGGCTTGAAAACCAAGAAAGCACAGCAGTTATCTCCTGCTGTTCAGATGACACATTTACAGGCGTCATGCACTCTATGGAGAATAACCCCAAGAGAGAGTGCAAATGAGAAAACACTTCACTGCACGCCCCCCAGAACACAACTTTTAT
>JAOVVB010239094.1:0-37824 GCA_028570985.1 Heterobranchus longifilis | reverse complement strand
TGTAGTAGCATGTACACGTGCAGACAAATATGATGATAATAATAATAATAATAATAATAATAATAATAATAATAATAATAATAATAATAATAAGGCACCTTTCAAGGACACCTTACAGACAGTTAAAAAAACGAGTAACAATCTATCAAAACATCTTAAAATAAAACAAACAATAATTAATGAATACAATAACTAGATTTAAAAAATGTGAATGTACACTTCTACACAGACAAAGACACACCTACTGTTTGGGCACCTATTCTATTTGCACTAGTGACTTGGGAAATGTTTGCTACAGTACCCAACATACGCAGTGCTGGGGATGTAGGCC
Organism: Heterobranchus longifilis; assembly: GCA_028570985.1. Classification (NCBI taxonomy): domain Eukaryota; kingdom Metazoa; phylum Chordata; class Actinopteri; order Siluriformes; family Clariidae; genus Heterobranchus; species Heterobranchus longifilis. The sequence continues at coordinate 37,493 of JAOVVB010239094.1, read as the reverse complement.
TTTTTTTAGGTAATCCATTTACTACAAATAATCGTTGCCAAGAATGAATTACCAGCAAAAGCCTGGCTGCCACTGACATGCCTAAATGGTGCCTGAGGGGACAATGTCATCACAATGTGCACTCTAAATTTCTAACCCAAAAACCATAATTTAAGATATCTCATTACACGTTTAATTACAAAATATGGGTCCTCAAAACTGAAGAAGAGAGTGCTTCTGGGATTCACATGCTCCAATACAAGTAGTGATTTTGGAAAATATTTTTGTTGTTCACATCTAAATTGTAAAATGGTGGCAGTGACTGCGGAGAGCAAATTAGGAACAAATTAATTACTGTACAGTTTTACACTTTCTATGATTCAAGTCTAAACACAATTGTGCAGTCACAATAGAAGCAACAACTTTATTCAACTTTATTTTAAAGGTTGTGCTGTCAACTCACACAGTATGTCAAGAGGTCTACAGGTTCCAATTACAATTTGGGGAAATAGATTAATATAAATACAGTATGTTGAAACACTCATTGACCACAGCTTACATTTCTGATAGTGGATGTTATACTCTAAATTATAAGAGAGATAATGTCTTAACTGGACAAGGTATTAAGGTATTCATCTGGATTGTATATCTTTGGTAACCATAGAGACCAGTCACCACTTCCAGCAAGCCTATATTGCTTTATGGAAACTAATATTGTTTGCACAAGATACTGTAATGAGTTTCATTTAAACTGACACGATGTTGCCTCTCTTTTTTCTGCATTTTCATCAAAATACTCTCCACCTCTGACTGGAATGCAAATGATTTTATTGCCAAGTTGAATTGTTTCATTACAAAAGCTGATAGGAAAATAATGTTACTTGTATATCCTCACTGTGTGGTTCCAATATATACATCATCTTCAAACATGTTGATCTATTATAGCAGAAGGTAAAATATAACTGCTAACTTCAATGTTTCTCCAGAATAAAGCTTACACAGAGTAATGTGAAAATATAAGTAATTAAATATATAAATATTTCCCTGGGACAAAGGTTACACTGTACAACATTAGTTCTATGAGCACAGGTAGAGACTCCACAGAAATGGGCACTTCTGCAGAGCAGCACATTGAATTTGTTTATACTGGCTTTGGCCAAAGGGCCGCACAGTGGCTTGGTTAGCCTTGTCACCTTCAATCACTAAATGCAAACCCAAAACCACGGTTAGAATGGGGTACTAGGGGAACATCGCCTCGAAGAAGAGGAAACACAGCCGACCTTTATTGAACTAAATCATCTCATTTGTTGTGCTGCTGTTTCAGTCGTTGAAAGAAAACAGATGCCGGGATGGTTCTGTAGAATGGCTATTTGTAGAGGGATCAGCGGGTCCATCCTGATTGGCTGAAACAGGGCAAACGTTATTGCAGTGCTGCTAGCAATAACAGTGTGAGCATGTGTATCATCAGTATGTGTAGCCATCACTATTTTCAAAATGTACATCAACCAATTTAGTACCATTTAAAGCTAGAAACCCCACAGACACCAGCACCATCCTCGACTTACATCCCCATAGCTGGAAAAGGATTCAGTGTGTGTGTGTGTGTGTGTGTGTGTGTGTGTGTGTGGGGGTGTGTGTGTTTGCGTGTGTGCATGCGTGTGTGCGTCTAGGGCATAATCTAGGTGAGGCGGGAGGATGTGTTGCCCCAATATCAAGAGAAAGAAGTGAAGGAAGAAATCAGTGATTCTGTTTTATCTCCGACATGACACAGCCTGAATGGGTTTATTTGTTTCTATCTCTGAACTCTACCGACTTGGCGGTCACTGTAGCATCAGTGTGGTTATACTGCAAGTTTGCCATGGGGATAACTCAAAATAATTTAATGAACACACAGCCTGGCATCTCTGAGCTGTAAAGCATGTTCAGTGTTCACTGCAGTCATGTTAGTGTGCGTACAGCTCTGGACTGCCGATATATGAAACACACACATGCAGTTTATGAGTGTAGGGTAGAGGGATCCTCACTCAAAGATGCTGGTAACCTTCAAATGCATGTACTGCTGTTTGTGTAGAGAGCAAACAAGCTAAAAAGCTACAAATGGTTTCATATCAATGTGTCATGACTTGCGCTTGTGGTAAACCACGCACTTCTTCCTCCCTTACATCTTTTTCTCTACTCTGTCTCTCCCTCCTTTGTCCTATGGGTGTATTCCTCAACCACTCCTCCCCTACACTCCTTTGCATAACTTACAGTTTCAGGTTTAGTAACAAACCACTGCTCCTTTATTCATTTTTTCATATCATACTCATTCTTTACTTGAAAGATCAAGGAGATAGAGAGTATGTGTTTGCGCGTGCAAGTGTGGGTGGTGGGGGTAGTGGGGTGCCCAGGGGGTGCCTGAGGCGAGACAGAATGTAAGCACAGCATGAGTAATGAAATAATGACTGAAATATAAAAGGACAAGGCAGGCCGTGGTCTCTCTATCCGGGGGCCGACAGGTGTTTGCTGGAGCGCCGGTGCAGAATCCATTAGAAGGCTGTCAGAGGGCCGCTGCCAAGAAGTGAGGGTGCTGTAATTACAAGCCATTCGCATCGAGACAATGCTTCATCCCTCACTCATGTGCCACTAAAGAAATGCAGAAGGGTGGCTGTGTGGTCTGCCGGCCGTCTTTCTGTCGTGTCCTTTTACTCTTTCTTCTAACCAAAGTGAAATGCATTTTTATTGAACAGAGATCTGAGGAATGGTGTATGGATTTAACATTGGCTTGTGGTCACCATTCACTTTTTAGAGGTGGGGGTCAAAAGGCCAAGAGGATTGATGGTCACCATAACACTGTTTATGAACCAATGAATTGGAAGTCATAAACACAATAATGGCATATTGGAAGTATGTCTACATTTCCAAAGCATTGAAATTCCGCCCGTCAAAGTAATGATTGGATAGGTTAATTGATAGGTAGCGTAATGGGAAGGATGTATAGTGATTTATATTGGCATTGACTAAATTCTGGCCGTGGTTGTTCGTCTTGTACATAAAGCTGGCAATAATTGGATTTTCATTCAACGGGCACATCAGGACTAGTTAATTAAACAATAAACTCTCCAAATGTCTGTTTCTCACAGTCTACCATTTACACATTTTATTCCCCTGTTCATTTTAGGCTGTTTTGACTCAGGTAATTTATCAAGACAGATTATTAACTGCCACCGTGCATGTGATAGTGCAAATTGTTTTTTCCACCAGCTATTCTTTTTCTCTCCAGTGCATTGTGTGTTCTTCTGTGTCATACTGACATATCTCATTGGTGATATCATGAAAAATAATTTGTAATGCTCCTCAATTTGACATTTCAATCAACCTTAATTAAACATTTGAGAGTAGGTGCAACAAAACAGCAGAAGAGTTATCTGCAGTTGGGTATCTTCGGTGTAAATCTTTTTCAAATGACAGAGGAGCTTAAAAGTACCCACATATGTCATGCTAAAGATGTTTTCCCCTCTTGGATGGTGATTTGGGGGAAACGTCATTCATTTTCAGATCAAACCTTTCAAATGTCCTCCCTGCAGGGAAAAACAGGACACCTAACTACCTGTAAGATTTAGATCCACAGACTGTATAAACAAAGTGGACGTAGCCCACGGTGACATCACCCATTGGCTTGTGAGCTTGAGTTTTGAAGCCTCGAGTTTGGCATTTTGGCTGTCACCATCTTGAGATTTTGGAGCCAGAAGTGACCTTATTTGGACGAGAGTGTGGCGCTGGGGATGAGCGAGGGGCGGATCTGACTCAGAACCTGAGGACACACTGTAGCAGCGACTTGTCAATCACAAGGTAGCCATGCCCTAAAGCATACCCTGGTTATCATCTATTTCATTTTAAATGGGACCACAATTTACTAAATTAACATCATGCTGTATCGAAGAAGACTTGAAATAGGGTAATTTTGAAACAAGTCTATGAGAGGTCTCCCTTGAGAAAGAGATTCTTAATCTCAATGGGACTCTCCTGGTTGAATAAAGGTTAAATAAATCAAAATAAAAAACAAAAAAACAATCTGTCTTTTTTGCAACCAGTGAAGTCGCCCCCTTCTGGCCTTCAGACAGAATGCAGGTTTAAGGTGCTTCCACATTGGCTTCACATTTCAGGCCTGGAGGTTGCCGCTTGTACAGATCATAGTGGCCAACTGACCAACAGATCTAACAGTCTCTGCTGGTATTCATTCACTATTAGCCCTTTTCAGTTCCAGGAACTAAACTTGGAACTAAGTTGTCATTTTTGTTGTACTATTTGTGTTTCCACCACATCTGCAGACCCATGAAGATTAGACAAACTGACCAGAGGAAAGAAACGCACCATGTTATTCTTGATTGTATGTATTTTCTGTAGCACGACTCTGATGTTTCATTGAATTAAATTAATAAATAAGAGAGGTCAAAAAGGAGACTGAAAACTCCACAGTGCCTGTCTCCACAGTATCTGCTGAGTGCTTGATGGTTATTTACTTCTGCTTTAGGATGTAACCGCAATGGAACTATTAGCAATTAAAGTTCCATTTCTCTCATCTCTCATCACCACTCCCTCTTTGTTGTTCACTCACTAACCCTCTCGACCACCACTCTCTCAAGTCTCGTTTGGTCATGCTCTTAGCTTGTTCGCACACACACTCTCTTTCTTTTGAATGCATTATAGAAGCCAACATCCTTGTCCACACTCCGTCCTAATATTGATACTGCAGTCACCCAGTGCTTTCTTGTTTTGTGAATGAAACTGTACATATGTTGAAGCAGCCGCACAGTGTGTATTTCACCAATCAGTGATGGTCATTTCCTGATGAAATCCTAAAAGAACGTCTCCCCAGGACAGAGATATTTTGCCAGCTTGAACTATCCTACAGGAACTAAATGTAGGGCCTTTTTCCTGAAAGGTTGAACCAAGGTTCATGTTTTTGTTGCATTGCATGAACAATACTCCCAATACTTGTACCTGCCAGAATTTCCTGTAATTGGTTAGTCCGAACCATCCAAAAATGCTTTTCCGGACCATTTCACACCTGTAATTTTGGTTCAGATCAAACTGAAAAGTCAGTCCGGACCAAACGAGGCAGGTGTGAAAGCACCCTTAGTCTCTGGTTCCTCCAGCTGAAATGCAGGTAAAGTCTTGAGCTCCTTAAAAGTTTATTGGTCCCTTGAGAAAGTTCCTGCAGCAGAAACGCCCAACATGATTCCATTGAGTGACCATAGTCTGCAGTATCTAGGACCTTAGGAAGCTTAGGTCAATCAGCAGTTAAAATCAAAACAGCCCACAGGTTCCTCACCTCAGCCTCCCAATGGAATACCAAACTCCAGTTGGAAGTTTAGAGGATGGGTGTGTATGCGTGTGAAATTGTTTATTTTCTTTGCCCAAGGACATCTCAGGTGGCGAGTAAATGAGAGAAAATAGAGCAGCTAATTTACATTGCATGCATAACTCAACAGTTTATGATGTCCCGAAATACGCCTCAATCTCACCCCCTCTACCCTCTTTGCATGTCCATCAAATTAGCAACATCATTAGCAAAGCCTCTTTCCAACATATTTTCCTCCATCCTGTCCAGTCTTGCCCTTTTTGATTTGAAAGTGCACTTGTTGGATACATAATGGTCATCAAAACACAGTTTAGGCTATATATACTCTGAACTGCTAAGGCGCTGCTTCAGTTAGATAAACTAAGATATGCAGGGTATCTCATTGATAAGGCAACAGAGAGGTTCCTGTTTTCTCATGACACAGACAGAAGAGAAGAAGTCATGAATTTATATGAGTTTCAACAGCAATGAAGTACCGGAGAGCATTGCCGGTGCCAGGTTTACCAGGCCGAGGCCCGACACAGTAATTTTATGGGTTCATCCAAAGCTAGTGAGGTGTAAAATAGACTGTGGCGATAGCCCAAACACACTCAATGGCAGCCCCTTGTGTCTCCACTAGGCTCTGAAATTATATTCAGGGATAACAATGAGTTGTGGAGCTGCACAGAAAGTCATAGCAACCGGAGAGACAAGGTGTGCCAAAAATGGTTTGCTTTGAATAACAATTTGTAGTGTACTCAAAGGACAGTTTCAAAACAATATTACCACTTTAGTCATCACGGATGGGTAAATTTACAAGAATGTAATAAGTATACATTAACCAAAGGGTTTTTTCTTCTAAAAACATACATCCATTTGTGGAAAACAAACAGTTTGCTTGTTATCACTGAGTGGTGTTTCATTAAGATCTCTCATGATGGCTCTGGTGGTGCAGTGGTAGAGCGTGCTCCCCATATACAGAGGCTAAAGTTCGATTCCCGCCCGCGGCCCTTTGCTGCATGTCGTTCCCTCTCTCTCACCCCTTTCCTGTCAATCTTAAGCTGTACTATCAATAAAAGGCAAAAAGCCAAAAAAAATTATCTTCAAAAAAAGATCTCCCATGATGTTACATCTTTGTTATTAATTTGTAACATAAAAGGAATGACAGTCACTTCACCATTCAACAACAGACTGAACCATCAAGCCTGCAGCCATTGTGTAGGTGTCTTCTCAGAGGGCATACTTTTCACTGTGCATGACAAATCTGATCGAGGCATATGAAATAGATATAAAACATTTTGCTAGCATTGCACCTGCTTGCATCATATAAGTGTCGACCACCGCACTTGGAACCAAAGTGGATTTGAAAATCATTGACCATGGACTTGAAAATAATCTGGCATGACAGGGCCCATCGGTAGAGGGCGCCTCGAGCTCCTGCTCACTCTCAGCAGAACATCACATCGAAGCGTCTGAAGTGATCCCACCCCTGCTGGAATTAATCTTGGGCAGCACCCGGCCGGCCTCGCAGGCTGGTGGCTGCTGAACACCGCTCTGCGTGGCCTGTCCTGGTGTGACCCCAGCTGTGTGTGCTGCCTTATATACTGTGGGGTCCATGCGTATTCAAGTAGGCACGAACAACCAGTCCACAACCAAAAAAGTCCAAATCATATTCATTATTATCACGAGTCAGCACTAAGGAAATAAATATCTTATATACACCAAGACAGGGGTGATTGTGCAGAGCAGTCAGTGGGAGTGGGTGACAGTAGCCAAGTTTTGAGAAAAAACATATACAATTCAATTTTTATTCCTAAAATTATTGTATCAGACTCAATTTATTAAAAGTTATATACTGCTGTTCTAAAAGTTATAAAATGACACCATTGGTCATTTTTAGAAGCAGCAATTACAACCCATATTTATGTTTTATTGTTAGGCAGTGCCCTCTAGTGGCTGTAGTAATTATGATGGGAGCAAAGCAAGAAGACATGTAACGTCATATCAACACCAAGAAAGTCTGTTTAGGGCAGGCGGATGGGTCAAACAAGCACAGGACTGCACATAAGTGAAGTAATGTCACAAATATACTGATTTTAACCACAATCTTTTTCTAAACATAACCAAGTAAGTTTGGTGCCTAAACCTAACCAGACTGTAACATTTTCTCAAGGTAAACAATGTGTTCAAAATTGCAAGCGTTCCCCCACTAGATGTGTTAATTTAGTAAACGCTCCTGTGGGTGGTTTTAGAGGGTAGGAACAAACAACCTATGTGATTTGGAGGACTTGTTGTTAACAGCAGCTATTATGAAGATATTGTATCTGGGTTGCTGTTAAACCTCATGCCTTCTGTGCTTCACTATAAGCTCTCCTTTTGGATTGTTTGTGATCTAGGAATTGAAGCGCATCCTGCTGTTGGACTCACACAGAGTCCGACTGTATGGCAGCATCAGAAATATGTCTAAAATGTAAATGTAGCAACTCTCACTGTCTTCCTCTGTCTTTTTTCTCTTTCCTCATTGACCCCCTCCCCCCTTTCTCCTCCTCTCTCACCTTTCTTTGCCTGCTGCTGAAATTTTAATCAGTCACTTGTGATCAGACTTCTAAACTTGTGCAAGCTTCCATAGCTAATATAGCAGTGGGTTTCCTCACATAGCTAAAGTAGAGACAGCAGAGATGAGTAACATCTGGCCCTGCATTAAAGTTGTTCTAATTTCATTGTTATGAAGTTTGTTCAATGCAAATTATATATAGTCTGGTTTAACGGGTGAACAGTGCCTGGATAAAGCCTTACTTCCTGCGTGGACAGGAAGTTCCTCCCCTTCGTGTTCCCAGAAAAAAAAACGGCCACCGTTTCACAACATTAAATACAACGGTCATATGACGTTTAGCCTCCACTTATGAGTGCCCACAGGACAAGTAATGCATTAATAAACATATATCTGCTTACAACTACATTATAGTAGGTTATAAACTATTTCTTAAATGTGTATATACTGTCTAATGGTAAATAGGGGGACTTAAATTAAAGTGTTGCCATATTTTCTTACATTCATTCATTTTAGCTAAAATGCATATATACATGACTCATCAATCCTCCGGGCTTTGTCCTTCTGTTCATCTTTTGCTCCAACCCCATGCACTATCCTCCTTATCCCATTTATCTCTTCTTTACCGCAGAAGTCAAAACTACAGTGAAGTTGATTCATGAACTGGATATCATAGATAAGGGCTCCCTGACCCATGAATGCTGCTGAGCGAGTATGGCTGCTCACAAACATAAACCTTTTACCTCCATCCTCGCCCAATGAGGTGAGAGAAGAAATGGGGATATTATATTATAAAGCGAGTGCTCTCCAGTGGATGGCAATCAGATTGTTTTTCATTAGGCTATTGAATTTGGGTAATTTCAGCTTGCATGCCATTTATATGCTTGTGCTTGTAAGCTAATAAAAAAAACACTTTCACCCCTCATGAGCATGCTTTGTATTGATCATGTTTTGCTGTGCAGCAGTGGATTTGTCCTTTTTCTACTCTTAGCATGGTTCCCTCGCACATTCATGTGTGCTCAAAGGCTCCACGTGACTGAATATTTTGTTTGACTTTTGGGTCACCTTATGTTTTCTCCGCTCTGTATTTAAAGAAACTTGGCACAGGATAAAGAGTGGAGGATTAACTCCTCTGCAGCCTGTGATTATTAAACTCAGCTATGAGATATCAATATCATCCGGAAACTATGATGTAACATGATAGTTTATAGAGGTAGATATTCACTCGCGATGAATACTACTAACTCCAAAGTAAAGTATCTTTCTTGTGCCCTCATGCTCACTGATGTCAGACCTGGTTCAGGTAAGGGCACATTCAGCTGTGCTATCAAACATCTCTCAGAAATAAAGTAATGTTTAATTTTAATATTAAGCACTGACTAAATGTCTGCTCCCTTCTCTTTTTGGATTGATTTATTCATCTTTAAATCCCTTTCCAGTGGTGAGACTTAGTCATAGTCCATTAGTTTTCACTTTTATGGTCCAAACAATATTTTACCATCAAGGCAGCAGCTGGTGGTTGTTTTTCAAATCTCTGGGTTTTTCGGGGTTTTTTTGGGGTTTTCTTTTGGACCTGACCTAGTTTTCAAACAAATCATTCACCTGAAACAGTTGTCATTATTTTGACACTCTTTGTGCTTGAGCTATGACGGAAGGAAAGGAATTCAACTGTTTTTTCTGGGATGTTTCAACTCAGTAAAAGCTTAAAAGCACACACTGCAACTGTTTATATTTTATTTCCTTTTTTATGTATTCCATTCATGTTTTTTTTGCCTGTCCCTTAATTAAAACATACATAAACAATAGAAATAGATAGTCTGTCAATTGCAGTTACTTAACAACCAATACTTACAGTGACATGGGGAAAGAAATTAGAATAAAGAGCCATACACAATAAGTCACCCATCAACTCAGTAAACAGATCACCTGACAACTGTTCTGTGTTTTCTTGAACTGAAAAATATTTATACAACCCTCATTCTTTAGAGAATTCCACAATTTGACGCCTATCACTGAAGTACACATCTACTTTAAAGTAATCCGTGCATACTGATGCTTGAAATGAAATTTCCTTTCGTGATCCTCGTCTTCTGAACTAAAAACAAACATTTAAAATTTTCTGCTAACACTCTTTAACAGTCAGTTGGTGTGTTCTCTTGAATCCACTTCATGAATAATACTTTTTTCTTCAATATAGACAATGGCACATCACACACAAATATGGCAAAATTGGTATTGGGTATGGATTACACCATATTACACCAAACTTGATCCCATGACCAGCTGAGAAAAGGTAACCTTAATAAATACCATAATAAATGTTTGGAACTATAATAAATAAGCTGTATGAGAGAGCTTGTTAGTATACTTACATCAGCTGAATATACACTCTATACAATGTAAATACACACTGAGTGTTGTTTTCTTCAATTAACACAGATGATGATCCTCCCAGATGGAGTCCTCCAGAATGATGTGTAAATGTATTCATAATCATAAAGTATTCATTGATTTAATGTTTAAATATTAACATTCTCAGTTGATTCAAATCGTTGTATTGGTAATGATTAAGATCTCTCTTAAGCTGCTTTGGGAGTATAAGCTCCCTTACACAGCTAACAGGTCTTTAAAAATGGCAGTTGCCGGTCCTGCATTGGCTGTTTGACCAATCACTGTACACTTACGTCACTCATGGTCCGTCTGATCCTGGGAGAGTACCTATTCTGAAATAGGAGCTAAAAAAGTCTCTCAAAACAGCATTCTAATGGTGTGTTCATTGAACGCATTTCGCATGAACTCAGCAGCATGATTACACACAAAGTCAATGGAAAGATGCGAATACACGCGACTATGACGCGAAGGACGTGGTGCACATGCGAAGCGAACACGCGAAATCCACGCATGTTCGTGCAAGTTGGAATATTTCAACTCGAGCGAGAAATTCACCTGATGCCATGTGGCGAAAGCGTATCAGCCTTGAGATTCCTCTGCACAGCACAGCTCTGATGGAGTCGTCTGTGGACAGACGTGACAAAGCATGAATACAGACTTCTTACTAATCTTCATCATGATATACTTATTTCAGCATACTTTTGGTCCATTTATTGCAATTATATCATGGCAAAATCTGTTTATTTGGGGTTCATACTGCTATAGTAGCAGTCACAGTCATGTCCTGAGAGATCTGAACTCCATACAAATTACAAATCTGCATCATGCTGTAGTCACTTTGGTGTACCTTTGATCAGTTTATTGTAATTAAAAATCATAATCTGTACCTCAAGTGGCGCTGGAACCGGCAATCATCCCGACGTAACTTTACTTCCTGAAGAAAGTAGTGAAATTCACCGAGCTCTGTGTTCCTCCAGATGGATCCAGACACAACACTGTTTTGGTTTTCAGACGTATCTGGGACTTCCACAACAGCTACAGAGCAGTAATAGTCGTTATTTCTGCCATGGTTGATGAAAGAAAAGTTGTAGGTGCCTACAGCTCTGCTCTGGTGTGAGAAGTGTGTGTACAGCGAATAAACACAAAATTATCCCACGATCAAATACATGCGAGTAAAGCAACGCTCAATGTTCAATGTGTACACACTGTAAGAACTACCATTGTTCATAGTTCTTGTGGTGCAGACACAAGAAAAAGAAGGGTTCCTAGAACTGTGTTCTTAGAATTAGAAAAAAGTTCCTCCGGTCCGAAAACACCGATACAAATTGAGTTTTTTCACTCCGTTATTACACACACACACAGACACACAGGATCTATAGACATGCATTATTGTTGTGGAGAGTTGTCGGAGTGATACGGCTGCCATAGTCAGGCAGCAGTTGGGGGTTCGGTACCTTGCTGAAGGGCACCTCAGCAGCGTCCAGGAGGTGAAATGGTCCCTCTCCAGCCACCTGTCCATTCCTGGTCTGCACTGGACTCGAACCAGCACTCCGGGCCCCAAGCCGAGACCCTGTGGACTGAGCTATGCCTGAACTCAATGATTTCATCTTTAATTATTCTGTATTTTAGGTTTGAAGTGAGGTGAATGGATTTACCCACTCACTAAGCTCTGTGTCGAGTGCAATATGCCCCTGCTCTCTTTTCTTTTTGACCATCACACACACACACACACACACACTCACAGTCAATCAAACTCATTCTATTTCTGCCCTTAGATGTTAACACAGTGCCATGCACACTTTCTGTGTTACACACACACACACACCCCAGACACGCACTGAACCAGCCGCCAATTACACATTGTGATTAGGATTCGGCGACAGGCTCTGCTGCCACTTTCAATTGGCACTAACATGGCAGTGGTGTAATAAGGCAGGTCTGCCGGGTCAGCGGTGGGACATGGGGTCACATCAACCATCTGATGTGATGTCAGAAGTTTGGCCTCCGGGTCCAGCAGGCCTCACCAGAGTAAGAGTCAGACTGGGCAGGATTGGAAGGTTTGATGGGGACTACTATGACAAATGTGGGAAAGCATTGTAGAAGTGAGTGGATATTTTTATGGTACACAGCTGAAGGCAAGACACAGTGACTTATGTAACAACTTACAAACTCCTCTGAGCATCAAACCAAGACCTCCACAATTAGACTAAACCTCTGCCTTTATGCACTGTGAGTAATCTGGCTCTTAGGTCACAGGTGATTGTGGGCTCCAATTGCAGTCAACACATTCTCACTGCCAACTTGTCAAATACCGATATTTGGTCAGTTACATGCATATTGTCTTTTCAAAACACAGGAAACATACAGTTACGGCAGTTATGTAAGTTATGTAAGAAAGTTTACTTATGTGGCCGATGTAACTGTAAAAACTGTCAAGGTTGACTTTTGGTTTCACATGGGACACGGACAGTTAGTCTCCTGGGTGAAAGTCTGTGTTTCTTTGACCCATCCGTCCACCCCGAGCTCCTCCTTAGGTGGACTTTCACACTCTTTATATGATGTCAGTTGCTCTGAGCGTCTAATAATGATGCAGATGGTTTTACATTAGAGTTAGTGAAAGCCCCTTACATCTCATACAGATGCCACTGAGGGCCACTGACCAAGCATCGGTATTTAACGACTTGGGTTTGAGAACACCCTGCAGTCAGTGGCTCCAAACACATAAGTAATGTATGTTGTGCTGTTTGGGTGTAACCTTTCATACCTTTACATTATTTGGATGGGTGTAACTAGCTTGTAAGAACTAATTATAGAGTGTAAAAAAATAATATGACTACAACAGGTGCAACAATTCTCCAACGGTTGGTGTTTACCCATAACATTTTATACTTGCCAGGAGCAACATTTCTTCATACAGTATAACAACACAACATTTGGAAAACAACAGCTTAGTATGAAATGAAAAAAAACTTTCTTTGTGGACAAGGTCTCTGGATTGTTCCTACCCTCTAATACGACCCACAGGAGTGTTTCCTAAATTAGCGCCCCTACTGATGTCCTCATACCTAAACGTCACAGTTTTAAACATGTAGTTAACTTTGTGAAACACTCGCAGTTTGGTTAGGTTTAGGTGCCAAAACTACTTGGTTACGTTTAGAAAAAGATCCTGGTTTGGGTTAAAATCAGTATATTTGTTATGTTACTTCATTTCTCTACATAAGTATGTGATGTAATTATGCACGTGATGTAGAATGTAGTTCCTGAAGTTAAAATAACTCAACGTAGACTTTTATTTTCAATGGGACATGAATCCTGTGTTTGTTTGATCCATCCACCACCCCTTCTGCCCTCCCTAAACAGACTTTATAATACCATGTTAAATGACTGCTTTGCTTTGCTACCGTCATAATTACTATGGCCACTAGAGGGCACCGCCTAACAAGAAACAGATATGGGTCATAATAAGCTACGACCTATTGGGTCGTTTTTTGGGGGGAGGACAGTCTCCTTATGGATCATGTTACTTGCAGAGTAGACACTCATGAAGATTGCACTTGGTCATAAAATGTATCAACATTTGCAGTGGAGATCAGGATGTTAGATATGTAGAGTAGCTTTAATATTTAGAGAATGTTTCTTAACAAGCCAGGAATAAACATAAGAACACATTAAAAGATCACAACACAAGAAAAGGCTATAAAACCCAAACAAACAGGTTATTTTACAGAAATATTTTATCAATAGGGATTTAAATGAAAACATAGGTAAGGTTATCCAAGGAAAAACAATGATTGAATGAAATGAAAATTCCACACGTGAAGAAGAAACCACAACAAGGGAAAGGATATAAAATCTAAAAGGCTATTAAAAAGTGAGTTATCAAGAGAGGATTAAAAGATAACGGAAAAGCAAACACAACACAGCAATGGTAAACAACATGGTCGGGAATTAAAAAAGGCTTTTATGAATGCTTGTCTTAGAAAAAAAAATAAAAATAGATGACAAAGAATGTTGAACAGCCTCAGGGATGAATCACCTTTACAATCTACTTGAGACCTTGGGATATCCAGAGGGCACGACACAGGCCAATAAATACACAGAACATCAATAGCATATGGGGCCACAAGATGATGTAAGAATTTTAAAATCAAAATGGAATTTAAAAAATGAACACACAAGTACTGGATGAAGACAGAATTTCAAAAGTGTTGACAAATGTTGCAAGCCCTTCGTGTGCCACAAAATTATGCACATTAGATATCTATCACCATTTGCCAATCACCTACTCAGAAATGAAAAAGGCATCACATTCAGATCTGAGCCAAGTGTGAGTCTTAGCCAACAACTAACAAACTGCTTTAGTCTGAATCTGTTCCAGAACAATACAATAATCAACAATAATTGTCCCTTTCTCTTATTCACGTACAGCTCCACACAGACAACGATACACTGTTCACAGTCTTGGTCCAGTCTGTTGCAGCAAGTTCAGCCAATTCATCATAATGAAGTAATTAGTGAACCAACTGTAAAAGATTAACACATAACCATAAGTAATATAGCTCTCACCAAGCATTAGCTAGACAACCATCAAGGGCACACAGACAAAATCTTCTTCACCTTGATAAAACCAAGCTTCAACCTCCGGGGCTGAAAAATTAAGTCAATGCTGAAGTGCCAAAAACAAAATGCAGCTCCTCGAATGGCCACTTGAGGCTGGCTCCAACAGCAAGTCAGTCCCCATAGACACCCATGTTAAAATGCCCAACTTTACAGTAGAAATAAACATGTTTACAGCCTGGTACAAAAAAAGGTTTTGGTCTCTAGCTATTTTCCCTGTTCATGACAACTGTGCAGGGGGTGAATTTTTATACAACTCACCCGTTTAAATAATATAATGGCTTAAACGTATGCATAATGAAGGGCATACAGGTGGGTGCCACCACATGTGGCTAGCATAGAGTGTCAGGCTCTTTGCCCATTTTTGGATTCATCTGGATTTAGGCGGTGTTAGCCACCCACACTGAGCTTTACAATGGCTCTTCAGGAACCTATGGGTGACGTCATGGAGACGGCATCTATGTTTTATACAGTCAATGGATAAGACCCACTCTAAAACAATCATTGTGATAAACCATGAAGCTAATTGCCAAACAAATCAAAACAGGCCAACAACCTCAGAAGCTTCAGAACCTGGAAAAGTGGGAACAGTTAAACATTTTTATACTTTACACTTTATGTTCTGCATGAGTAACATTTTAATGCAAGGCAAAAACAGTTACGTAACGCTAACTGGCAAGGTTTGTGGGAACCGGGAGAGGGTACAAAAGAGTTCTGCTGCAGTAGTGGTTGACTATATTCTATATATCTTTTGTCATTATGTTTTCTGTGGTTAATCAGTGGTCTCATAGCTAATTTGCATCCATACTCGGTGCTCATTCATCTAAACTTCAGGAAACCAAATGATCACTTATCGGTGCTTGTGCTCAGGTGTTCAGCTCAACTATAGGCCTACTGTGTACTGTGTATGGCTCTGCACCATTGGTGACGATAAAGTTGTTTGTCACAATAAAGCTGTTCTCAAACCACAAGTGTGTTTTCATCTTCATGTGTGCCATTGCTAACCAGCCACTGTCGCCTAGCAACAACAACCATTTGCTGTTATGTGACGTCTTGAGGTCATTTGCATTATTTATGTGGCCTTCTTGATTTCATTTGCATTACAACAGGAATGCCCCTATCCTAATACATGTACTTTTGTCAGAAAAGCCAGTATACATTCAAGGACTCTGGTTTTTCATTGCTATCAATACACTTACCCAGAAATAGACATACAGCTAAAAACAAGGAGAACAAATCTGGACAAAGGTAAAAACAAAGACATTTAACTACTATGTACAGATAGAAATATAGAAACGTATTTATATCAAAAAAACAATGACATTTGTAGACAGTAATGCAATGGTTCTGAATGCAAAGGGTGCTGGAATAAATATGTAACTGTATATGTTAAATACAAAAATAAGTACACAAGTTTCTTATGTAAAGCATGTCAGACATCAGTTTTCCGAAGGGAAACGTATAAAGTAAAACATCATCTGTGTTGCTGAACATTGCTTGGTGACTTACCATATAAATATCAAACATTTCTGAGACGATAACACTGAGTTGAACTGCAGATATTCTCACCTTGCATGTGACAATGTGTGCATGTGAGAAAGAGTGCAATAAAGGGAAATATACATGGCAACTGCAGTGTGTGCTGATCATGTGGTGAGAAATGTGTGTGTGTGTGTGTGGGGGGGGGTGTGTGTGTGTGTGTGTGTGTGTGCGTGCGTGCGTGTTTGGAATGATTTTTTTTAAATGTTAATGTGAAAAGGCAGTTAGCACTCAGGTGTTTATGTTGAGGATAAGGTAAGTAGCTGGTGTGTGCCATGGTGTGTGTTGCAGTAGCTTGTGCACATGTATCTGTATGTAGACACATATGTATGCTATGGTGTGCTTGTCAAATCTGTACCTAACTGAAAGTGTCCTGGAGCATTTGTTGTAACGGCTAGATGATTAATGATTGTTGACTCAAACACAAACACAGGGAAGCACAGACAGAGTGAGACAGATGAAGACAGATAGAGGCAGAGGGAGAAGCTCAAGTTAAATACCCCCATATCAACATTGCAGAGGCTGTGGCTAATAGGCCTCTAAAGGCACTTCTTTTTCACCACAACCACCTCCCTAAAGGGCTGCAAGAGTACAATTTGTATAAGAGGGACAGAAAGGTAGGTAATGCTGCTCCCTCCACATTCCAACACTTACAATGAATCAGAATCAGAATCAGATTTATTGCCAAGTATTTTTCACATACAAGGAATTTGTCTTGACCATCAAGCGACCTTCTAAACTAGAAAAAAAAAAATCTTATCAAAGTCCACTTCTCTATTATTTAGTCCAAATGTGTGTTTTCTTGACATATGTCAAACTCTGGAAATGTAGAAGACCAGTGTGTCTTCCAGCTGATTATCTGCAGAGGGAGATCCTACCAGGCCAGACTACACTCCATAAAAAAGTGGGTAACCCCCCCAAATAGCAGTGTGCATAGTTGAGGTCTTGTTTTCACATCTCACCATCTACCTGATAAGAACTTTTTGCTGTGTTTGGACAAATCATAAGCCTACATCTTCCCTCACGATAAGAATATCCTGTCTGTATGATAAAGTATTCTAACACAGTAAAACTGGCCAACAAGTCCTCCAAACCATACGACCACATAGGTCGATTGTTTCTACCCTCTAATACGACCCACAGGCATGTTTCCTAAATTAGCGCCCCGACCAGTGACAGGAGATCAACGCATCCAATATTTAAATGTAACGGTCACAGTTTTTAACATGTGGTTAACATTGTGAAATGGTTGCAGTTTGGTTAGGTTTAGGCACCAAAACTACTTGTTTAGGTTTAGGAAAAGATCATGCTTTGGGTTCAAATAAGTGCATTTGTTATGTTAGAGCGGGACATAGTTAAACACGGGACGTAGAACGTGACATACATATGGATGTTACGTTATTAAGTTAACTTTAAATAAGCCAACATTGACTTTTGGTTTCACACAGGACATGAACAGCATGTCTCCTGAGTGCAGGTCATTTGTTTGACCCATCCATCCACCCCTGTCCCCCTCCCTATGTAGGCTTTGTCGCTCTTTATACTACATCACCTGACTTCCTCATTTGCGCCTGTCATAACTCCCCCGGCCACTAGAGGTTAGCGCCTCCCAGTAAACATAAATATGGGTCATAATAAGCTGCTTGTACAAATGATCATCCATCCTATTCTGACATTATTTTGCTATGGTGATAGGGTTGTCACACCTGCTGTGATTTAAAATACCTATTAAACAGTGTGTGTGTGACTGGCACCATGCTGCTTTCTCTCCTGGTGTGAATGAATTCATTAATGAGTGAATGAATGTGTAAGTAGCTTTCATTATCCATGAAGACTTTCACGCCATAAATAAAAAAAATTTACAAGCAATTTTAATTGTATTATTATAGTGGCCATTCATTTTCAATGTGATGTGCAAATTCTCAATCTCATACATTCCCCTTTACTCCTCATTCTGTTTACACACAGAGCTCGGTCTCTTTTTTCATAAGTGAAAGCTATTTCCATCCTCAGATGTTATCAGCAGCCCGGCCGCTTTATCTTGTGCTATCACAGTTTAAGCACACACACACATGCGTCAGTGCCCATTCTTTTAGTACACATATCTCTTTGTCAGTAGTCATCTTAACCTCAGTCACAACCTCTCAGTTAACGGCAAAGTAAGCGGCCTCTGGCGAAACATTGGTAACTGATCTGTCTTGGCTTGTTAGGAGAAACAGAGCAGACATAGCTGCTGAAGAATGTACATTTTCAACCTACTGTATGTTGTGAGTGACACATAAAAAATGGCACAAGTTAGGCATTTATTCATGACGACCTGGCACCTGCATACCTTTAATGTTGAGTAGAGAGCGCTGGGTTATCAAGAGGGCACCTCCCATCCCAGATGTTTCACTGATTCAGTCCCCAAACACCTCCAGAAGACTGTACTGTGACCTCTGGCGTTCTGAAATAAATTATTATGTGTTGTAATGTATTCCATCTGACAACTGCTGCTGTATCTGTGCTCTCACAATTTTTCCATTAACTTTTAATTACCATACCTGCTAAAGGGGATCCATTTAATTTTCAATTTCTCAGGATTGCATCTGTTATTAAAGCCTTGAATGATAGTCCAACCGCCCCCCTTCATTGTTTCTTGTCGGAACCCAGGAATACAGTAGGCTATGTACTGGGAATTGTTAATAAAAGTGGGAGTTCTTCCAAGAAAGCATAAGAGTCCACTGTTATGATATAGAATGTATAATAATTAAAAATATATTAAATACCTTGAAATTTTATTCCCCACTCTCATATCTACTTAATGTTTAACGTACTAATGTAGCGCACGGGAATGTTGTTCATTCGAATTGAGTAAATACTACATTTTAGATTTGTTAATAATGTAAATAACACAAGATGTACAATGATACCGCAGTGAAAGAGAATGAGGTTTAGCTGTACAGGAGGCATTCAAGGTCAATTTTAATTCAAACTCTCAAGTCATTGAAAGGACTTGCATCTGCCAGGAGATACATGACAAGTGATTAGACAGTAAAGAAAAAAGATGCAATTGTGTTTTTGGAGTGGCACATAGGCACATTGGGGTGTTACTAACAGCTGAGTACACCAATTATGGGACTGCAAGTTGCTTATTAACAAGACTAAGAGTGTCCAACCAAGCTGCATGCAATGTGAGGCTGTGCTTTGAGCTAAACATCAACATGCCGCCATGTTGAAATTTACAATGCATGCTAATGTTTGCTAATCAGTACAAAACAAAGTACAGCTGAGGCTGGTGGGATTGTCATTAGTTTTAGGTATCTGGTCATAAACCAAAGTATTAAATTAACTAGAATTACCGCCTGTAGGAAAGACTTTGAGGGAATTTCATAAAATGTATTAAGTGTATTTTTTGGTGAAATATGGATAGCATATGGCAGCACAGAACATCCAAAATATCACCACAGTTTCAAGGTGGACACCCAAGATGAGTGCCACCAATTCAGTATCTGACCAAATGTGAAATATAGTCACAATCTAACTTCTGTTCCTGAGTTATGACATTGAATAATGGCCAGAAGTGTTTTTGCAGAACATTATAATGTTACAGTGAGGTTGACCTTTGACTGTCTGGATATAAAATGCCATCACTTCATAATTTTATCCTATTAGACATCTGTGTGAAATGTTGTCATGATTATATGAATTCTTGATGGCCCAAAATGTGTCATGTGAAGTCACAGTGACCTTGACCTTTGACCACCAAAATCTAATCATCATCCTTGAGTCCAAGTGGACATTTGTGCCAAATTTGGAGAAATTCCCGCCTGGCATTCCTGAGGTATCACATTCACACGATTGACAACCGGACTGACAACCCAAAAACATAATAATAATTTGAATTGAAGATGGCAGTATAAAGTCAGAGGATCACCAAAGTCATACGGATTCCTCCTCTGTGAACAATGAATGCTGGTACCAAATTCCACTGCAATCCATTCAAACGTTGTTGAGATATTTCAGTCTGGACCAAAGAGGTGAACAGACAGACATTTCCATCCCCAGAGACATGGCGTGACTAAAGAAGCACAAGTAATTTGACAGGTCTGATTGTGAATTTTATCACCCCTTCCATCATCTTTCACACATGTGACTGAATCTGAGCTAAGACTGACTTCTTGAGTATTTAACATTCAAAAAGAACCTGTGAGAAGGAAATGATGCTGAACTAAACACTGCATGCTGCATGCAAGCCCAAAACTGAAATCTGCCCTTATCTGTTAAGCTTATTTCCTCTCTTAATGGTACCCTGATCCCCTGAAGGTGATGTTCTGTAGTAGTGACACGGCAGTGGTATTGTTGGAGGTGATGCACCTCACCAAGGTTAAGTCAGATCTTATCACAGCGCTGGTGCAAGAGAGATGCTGTGTTGCTGGCAGTTGAAATGAAGCGAAGAGGTTAGGCAAAGGTTGGGTAATAATGCGCTGATGAGCACCGACTCACTGCCTGCTTTTTTCTGCCTTTGATGGTCCTGTATAAATATATAAAGCGTCTGTGCATAATGTTAAACTAGCTCAGGGTGGCTCCTGTTTTCTGTGCAGTGGAGCATGATGGCACTACAACTGTCAGGGTTAAAGGTTTCATGCTCAGTGTTTGCAGCCATGGAACTGAGGCAATTTGGATAAAGGCACCCATTGAATGAAATTCATTAATTGTCTTTTGTATTTGTGGCATTACCATTAAATGCTGGTATCACCACACTTGGTGACATTGAGTTCTACCAAAAAAGCCACTGACATGTTTTAGTGGTGTTGAACTTCAATAAAACATGCATATTGGCCTATTGGAAAAGTTAATTGATGAATGGTTTGTACCAGCTGTAAAACATCACAGTTTAACTGTGTGAGCATGTGAAATACAACACTAAATGTGTTTGTTGAGCTGGTTTAGGCACTCAGTACAACACAGTTATATTTTATATTTTTTCCATGCACCAATGTTTACCTGTATTGTTCCATTAAGTAAATACAGGTATGTTGTGTGCATTTTAAGGGTTAGGTTTATATTTGTTACACTCGTTTTTGTCTGTTTTTGGAGGACATAAATATCGAATAAAAACGCAAACGTGGTCAATCATGTATGCAACTCAAGTGCAACAAGCTTCGAAATCAGAGGTTTTCAAAGTGGGAGGCGGGCCTCTCCAGACGGGCTCCAAACTGTTTCAGGGCAGACTCAGTGAATGGAAGTGAAAACATATGAAATTAGTTACATTGGTTATCAAAAGAACATCAAATAGAATAGCTTAAATGTGTGTGATTTGGTTAAAGAGATAGTCCAGAGATACAGTAATTTGGGGGAATTTTACTGTTGAGTGTCTATGGGATCAAATAACATAATCATGATCCCATAGGCACCCAGGAATTGAAGTGGTGCCTTTTTCCAAGCTTTGTCTGAGGGGAGGCCCACAGTATCAGACAAAACCCCTGTTCTAGAGCATAGGTCTACATGGGACTTTTTTTTCAATCCTGCTCAGTCCCACAAAAAGTCTGACCATCACCAGCCGCTATTGTAGATGCACCATCCTACTCCTGCCTGTAACACTGTTTTCTGTTGGATATCTATTTGCCCCATCCTACTGGAAAATATGAACATGTCACCCTTATGGATTTTTCTTGAGGCAGTATAGTAACCAAAAGTTAGATTCCAAAAAGTTATATAAATAGAAACATTATATACATTGCACCAGATAGACAAGGTGGAAGAAGCTAAAGTTAAATAAAATATACCTAATAAACCATCACAGACTCTTTCGTCTTCACTGAAACTAACCAACGGTGTGTGTGTGCGTGTGTGCATGTGTGTGTGTGTGGGGGTGTGTGTGTGTGTGTGTGTGTGGGGGTGTGTGTGTGTGTGTGTGTGCGTGTGTGCATGTGTGTGTGTGTGGGGGTGTGTGTGTGTGTGTGTGTGGGGGTGTGTGTGTGTGTGTGTGTGTGTAGTACTGTACGTGTGCAGTCACAAATCTATTTTGTGCCTATGTGCGTGAGTGTGAAAGACAGAATGTTACAAACATGAAGATGAAAATATAACCAGAATGTCATAACAGTGTTTTCAAAATCCTGGTAGACAGGACCAGCCGCTGTGGGTGCAGATTGCTCATTCACACTATTTTCTCCACTTGTTAGTATACATTATGAATCCAAACGAGCCCACCCAGAACTATTTTAACCAGGCTATGCTCAAAATATCCACTAAATTGCTATGATGACAAGCCGACGTTGTGAAGATCCTGTATTTACACAGATATAATCTATCATGGAGTTATTTTAGGGTTTTTTTCTGAGGGATGTTCACACCTTCGCCCACCTGAATGTCCTGTCAGGCTGTTGCTATAGATATCCACGTAGAGCACAGAGAGAAGGAGAAGGCAATGACTGAGAAAAAGTGACAAGAATAGGCAAATGAGGAGGAGATGCAGCAGAAAAGAGTCAGGAAGCAGAGAGAGCTTAGAGAGAGTGAAACAGTGAAGACACCGAATGGGGAACAATAATCTAGCTGGTAGTGAGTTTATCAAGAGTGAGAGAATATGTGAGAAGAAAAAAGAGGGAATGGTGACAGGGGAAGGGCAGGAGAATGAGCTCTCTACCTGTCAGCGCATCAAAGCCTTGTCGTGTCATATACTCACCCGCTCACACACCCACTCATCCCCTCAATGCCTCAACCTAATGAGCCAAGTGCCTCTGAATGGCTCCTGTATACACCAGCACCTTCACACAGCCATTAAAAGTCTGTGTTATAGACAATTTATCGCCCTGTACGCCAGTGCTTCTATTTCCATTCACTGTTGTCACGACCTGCACCCTTTATACTGTCATGTTACCTGCTCACTGACTTTCTCCATAGGAAAATCTTTGCTCATCCATCCATTTTCCGGAACACCTCTGATTAACATCATTATATGCAATAAGTTCCACTGAGGGTAAAACTGTGTCCTCTTAACTCTTAACTTGTACTGCTATTTTTGGGACTCAAAAGTAGCCCTTGTTTTTCCTGATTTGATCGATTGGAACAGCCGTAAATGGCGCTAATAAAAAGGCATTTGTGCAGTGTTGGTAGTCTGCTAGTCTGTGCAGATAGCAAACTATAGTAATAGGCACTCCCTATTACTAGATTAGTAAAAATGGATTAGGATGGGCTGATGCTAGACTGGATATGATGGAAGGACGATGGCCCGTCCTACTCTTCCTCTGATTGACTTACCCTGACATTCTTACCCTAACCCTACCAATTACACTCCTCATCTGCCTTCGGCCGTCCTTCCATCATATCTAATCTACCATCAGCCATTAGGGTGGTTCAGTTTTCCTCTGGCTGGGACTGAGTGCGCTGATCATCACAGCTATGCACAGGAAACTCCTCTGTCACTTCCCTGGCCCAATATTGTTCATGGTGCAAATATATAATATTGTAGAATAATTGTAGAAGTTCTAGAAAAGGTTCTCCTCATAGTAGTCACCAGGAGGTTGATTTGTGGAGATGAGAACTTTTTTATTTAAACTTGGTTCACAAAAAGGGTCAAAATGTAATTATTTTATGTAAAAAAGAACAACAACTGGTAAAATTGGAAAATCTTTTTCAAGTTTTTATGGGAAAAATGTGAGAACTTGAAAGAAAGAAGAACAAATATTTGCAAATATTGCAAAAACTATTTGGATCACAAATTCCTGGGAGGGACTACATAGTCTACATCTATAGGCTACAGTCAATTTCACTCACACATTCAGAGGCTTCTAAATAATGGGGGTTAGCATTGAGCTGGAGAATTTTAAAAGCAAGTTTGGGTTTGAGGGGATGGTTGCTTGTATAGCACCTATGTTGTTGAAGTGTTGCTTCTAGTGTGAATTCTGACTTAGAACCATTCTCTTCTTGCTAAATGTCACAGCAAATCCAAACCAAAAGAAACCTGGTAACAGTCACGCAATGCTCTGCTCTTTGAACCCTTGAACTACACGCCATAAAATCTTTTAACTTTCACTGCCAAAGAATCTCTCCATAAAAGCCATATCTGCATTTGTGTCCTTATCTCTTGTAATAGCAATTACCCCAATATGCAACACACACACACACGCACACACACACACACACAATTGTGCTCTATCTATTCTTCTCCTGCAAAGAAAAAAAAAGTATTCTTAAAAAAGAAAATCTAATCCGGTGTCCATTTTCTGTGCCTGCTTGCTGCACTGCCAGTGTTTGTTTTTCTCCAATATCAGTCAAAAGTACCTGAAAAGATTTGTTACAAGTTGAGATATTATAGGAAGAAAGATTTGGGCTTATCGAAGAATCCATGCCCTAATGCAAGAAGCTATGAAATTGACATTATCCTTTTTGTTATACATTTTCAATTGCTAAATTAGCCTGATAGTTTGGTGAGTAACAAAGCTTAGTATAAATGGGTAAGGAGGAGCTACTGAGGATGTTAACTATATCCTTTTTAATGTTTGAACTAGTATGGGAACGTCCTCTTTGCCCTGTCTGCTCATGTCAGTGAGAATATACTGTCGGTATACAGGTGCTATTTAAACCCACTGTCTCTTTCTGCTCTAGGTAATGTCCCAGTGCTATTGTAGCATTTCACTTACATGTAAATTAAGTGGTAAACACAAATTGTAGAAACAATATGAATGGAAATCCAATATGGCCCGGGGTAATTGAAAGGCTGCGACTCAACTGCTGTCTGGTCATAATATTTTCAGCATTTCAGCTCACTGTCGATGCTGCAATCTCTTCTCCAAAACACTCTTGTTTACGTCTGGATTGCATCAAAGCAAAAAACATTATGATGCATAGCAGATCCACAGTAATGATGGGTTATTTGTGAAAATGGTTTAAACAATATGCTCAGTCTCATTATGTGAACTGTCACTCATTAGCTCATTATGTAATACTCAAACTTCCTTTAAAAAAATCAGCAGCATTGTCTTTGACTGAGTGGTGCAAAGTTCTCCAAAGTTCGAAAGATCTTCACGGCTGCAAGCCTGTGTATCTTTTTATGTCTGTAACACAGACGCTCTTAGTTTCTTTTGAACATTAGGTGTTGATATTAATGCAAACCATGAAACTGTCTTAAATTTTAATGCAGGAGAGAAGAAGTCGTAAAATATATAGACGCAGAAGCATCATATACTGTAGAAATGTAAGGAGATGTTTCATTCATCTGCATCAAATTCATTAATTTAAAGTACTAGTGAATGATGCTTTATATATTATTGAGATGGTCCACCCTTATTTAATGTGAGTGGCTAATCAAGGGCCATCCAGACAGCTGAAAAGTGCATATGCCATTTGGGGGACACTTTATCCAAAGCACCGTGCAGTAAGAGGAGTGCCACTTTAGTGTGCTGACCTGTGGGGAATTAAGCCACTAACTCTTTGTAAGTAATCACTAATGCCTACCATATGCTGGAAGACTTTGAAAAGTCTTTTAAAAGACTAAAGTGTGACAGCCTCTCACATCTAAAGACAATGTTAGTTTTTGGTCACAGACTATAAGGTTTTGCAAAGACTGGGTATCTGCAAGACTACAACTAGATTCCTTTTGAGATTATTTCCCATCCTGTGGGAAATATTACGCCAAACTCCCTTTAAGAAATATGACATATTAACAATTCCTGACTTGTCCACAAAAATACATAACACAAGACAGAAGGTGTCATATGTCAACAGTATTCTTGTCAATCCAGCATCAAAATTATTTCTAAAGATAAACTGTATTTAGGTTCAAACATTCTGGATTTTGTCGCCTCAACTACCAGCCTCTATTGGTCAGCCGTGCTATTTTAGTGCGATAAGAACCGTTTCAAATATTAAGATTTCTCACTAAAATAAGTGTTGGTTAATGGATCAGATACATGCCACTATCCTGTTTCTCCTCCTGGTAGAGAGCGCACAATGATCACGTCATTGAACTTCACTATTTGCATGAGCCAAGACTAAAAACGTAAAACATGTTTGATTTTATCATAACATCAAGACGAGAAAAAGCCTGACTTAAGACAGCTCGGACTGAGTTTTATGACAACCTTACACCAAACGAATGCAATCACGGGAGCGTGCCACGACTGTAGAAAAACTCTCATGATGATAAAATCTCATTTTATTATGATGTTGGAAATTTGTCTGCGACAGTGATATTGCTTGAAAAGTAGTTTGGTGTAAAATCAAATGTAACTTACATTTGAAACAAAGCATATCTGAGCCAGTACTGTAAATATCTATCATGTTCACATTTTCACTACAAACTAAATCTTTAGAAAGTTGAGCAAATGTTAAGATTTTTTCGTATTATTTATAATATTGTAGGATGTGGATGTTTCAAGATTTTATACTTTGCCTTTCAGTGAATATGTGTTGTAAATCTGTGAATGCCATATTCGATGTTCTGATCTACAGATTGACAAGACAGTTCCCATGTTTCTGTTTAATGATGTAAAAGAAGGAAACAGTGTGCTAACAATTCAATTCAATTTTATTTATAATGTCATATCATAACAAACGTTATGTCAGAACATTTTTCATATAGAGCAGGACTAGAAGAGGCTCACAATGACTTTCAAAGTCAATGAATCAAAACAAAAGAAAGGGAAACACAGATCACAGTTGAAACAGGTCATCCATTCTACATTTAGCATTTATATTTAACAATATACCATTCATGTTTTATTTTCACGAATAAAACATTAGAACATGTATTTATTTTATGGAAACCGAAGGCGTTAAAGATCACTGTCTATTCTTTTGTGGGGGTTTTTTCCATTGGAAAGCTTTGAGACATACAGTATGTTTTATTGCAATCAATGCAAAGAAAAAACCTGATGAAAACCTTGACTGTTAAGCAGAGGATTTGAGTGCACATTCAGCAGACACTAGCAGATACAGTAATTGGGCTGGAATTGCAATTGGCTCTCCTTTGGTACAATACATTCCACTGTATCTTAACGCCTAATCTGAGTCAAAGCTCTTTTAGCGTATCATGTAGACTAAGTAACACTCCTACAATCACCAATCAATGAATGGCCTTGTCCGACTCTTCTTCAAGCCAGTGGCTCTTGATTGCCGGTGCTCAGCCCAGAGGTGACAGACCACTACTTCTCCAATTAAACCACTCATCCAGCCACTCTGAGTGGCATGTGTTTCACACACACATGTGAACATATTAAGGGAGGGAATAAAGGAGTTAGGGAGCTGCAAGGTCAACTGAGCAAGGAGAAGAAGAAAAAAGGTGATTGATGGAATGGAAGTAGTTGATGGGAAAAAGAAGGATTGAAATAGGAGGAGCAGAGAGATGCTGTGAGATTATCAAGGTGCAGTCTCTTGTTTTTAAAGCAGAGTGGGTGGACCACTTCTCTTATCTGTATTTAGACAGAAGGGCAGCTGAGAGGGACACAGACTCGAGCAAACACCAGAGGAAATGTTTATGGCATAACGTCCAAGCATAGTGTCATTTTGTCAGGAAATGAGAAGACGTATCAGCTCCGATAATTTCATATGTATCACTGTCCCCCGCAATACACTATATCAAGTGTCCACGACAATCTCAGGTACTCAAAGGTATGAGTAACTGTGAATTCACTCAGCTGTTTAGTCATCTGACTTGCTTGAGTTGGCACCTCCACTTCCCTTCAGATGAGGTCAGCTGTTAGCCATCATGCACTGTAATTTAGGCTGAATCCAAACGCCCACCTTCCGGACTTACATACTGAGACCGCGCAGACTTCAGTGCTGTGACGGCGTGTGTTCACCGTCATCACGTCAAGTATGTGAGGGCAAGAGACTGCAAAGCCGCTGATAGACAGGCCTCAAGTCTGTTTCACTCGTTGCTGTGCAAACACTTGAGCAACAACTACAGTCATGGACACGGTGATCGCTGCAGAACTTGTTTTTCTGCCGTTTTTCTTAGCCTGTACATCTGGCATTACACCGCACAGCTTATAGGGTAGGCTGCAATAATACAATGCTTTTTTATTACCTCTATAGCCTATACTTCTACATATTTCTGTGCCGTGATGTGGTTGAATATTACATGGCCTACATTTTAATACACTGATTGTTTTACACGTTCCAAATTAAATCAGTGAAGTCTGGTGAAGTCTGCACCCATAACGGGCTCTCTGGAAGTCTGCAGAAAGTCCGCTTGATGTCCCTTGTAGACTGGATGAATTGTGGATTTGGACAGCCCTCAGCACTTGCAGACTCTTGCAGAGTCCATGAATCTGCAAGTGAGGTTATTTGAACATTTGGATTCAGCCTTAGATGGGTAAGGGTACGATAACCTTCTAGCCTTTAGCCATACAGCAAATACCAATATAACAATTTTAGTTAATTTTTTTTATTTTATTTTTTTTATTAAAAAATGTTCCTGCATAGGTAACATTCAATCTATTATTCACAGCAGAGTGTGGTTAATTGTCTCACAGCACAATACAAATGAAATAATTCTGCTCCTTTCACTCTGTCATGAATCCCACCAACAGCTAATCATGTTCTCATCTGTTTGGGGTTTTCCTGTCATATCACTAACTCTCCTGTCATTTCAGATTCCTCCTTTCCCTCCGGCCACACCTCAACTCATTCACTTTTGAGCAATGACGCGTTAATCCCAGGGTTTATGTCCCGGGCCCCAGGCCTCCGACCAAGTACCAGGAGCCTCACGAGACATGAGCTTAAAAAAATATTTAATTTATAAATTATAATATTATATATTTGCACCACTGTCGACTGGCCTATTGGGCCAGGGAAGTGACAGAGGTTTTCCTGTGTATAGCTGTGATGATCAGTGTACTCAGTCCTGGCCAGAGGAAAGTAATTCACCATGCAGGCATTTGGTTTTTATTTTCATATTGAATAGATCAATATTATGTAGATTTATATGTTAAAAGGCTACCATGAAATGATATGCTTATTTATGGTTGTGTCTAGAAGGTAACCAGAGATTTGCTAAAGTCTCACAAGATGGGTAAAGTTAGGCATTAACCTCAAATAGTGAAGGTTGTATGGGTAAGGCTAGGCATTAACCTTGAATGGTATGGTTAGGTTTAGGTCGTCGGGAAACAAGTCTCACAAGAGTTTTTGCCCGTTTTCACCGGTTTTCGCAAATCGAGACACGACCCTTAATTACTGTATATTTTAATGGTGACACATAAAATTTGGTCGAGTCCGTATGAAATAATTGTGACCCGATAGCGCAGCCTATTTATAAGAATGGCAAAGTATGCTAAAGTCGTGTAGTCTCATCTCACTATTAAACAATTCATGCACAAACAGTCGGAGGCCGACGTCAATTATTAGTGCAAAGAAAGTCACTAATAAGCAACATTGTGACAGTTGTGATCAGCACCATGTACAGCACTGCACATCAAACAAGACACTTAATTCTACTCTCTCACATATCTATTACTCGATAATTGGCAAACGTACACTGAAAAAGACCCAATATTTTAACCATCTAAAGCTGGAAGACACTTCAGGAAAACAACTTACCCAAAATGATACAAATAATATGATCGTGGCCTACACTGCATGCTGATAAACTAGCATTGTCTTAACTTATTGTTGACGTATTGTCTTATATTGATGAGTTTCATATTCTGTTTACGGATTAAGATGGCACTCCATTTAGGTCGCTGTCCATTGATGGGGGGGGTTCTGAATTAATGCTGCCGTGGCGTTTTGTAAAGGGAGGGAAGGGCCTCCAAAACATCCATAGCCCCAGGGCCTTTAATATTCAAGCGCCTCTGCTTTTGGGTTCTCACTTGCCAGTTTCCAAAACATGTCACAATCTGAGATGAACTGAGAAAGATTTGTATTAGAAACCAATGGATTTCATTGCTATAAACTTTTTCATTGTTAAGGCTGTAACCCTGAACAGGGCTACTGCAGCTGACACACACTGGCTTCTATTAATTCTCTGTAGTAGCTTTTCTCATTACTGAGGTTCTTTCTGATTCATCCACCTTGAAGGCATGGCAAGGTTACAACAGCCGTTTACCCCGAGAATATTACGTTAACTGTTTTATTGATTGGTCTTACTGATGTAAATTGAATTTATGGAAATGTAGCAATTTACGTTACGGTAACGTCACCTCTTTAAATGCTACCAGTGAAAGAAAATTGTAATCTTCATTTGCAAAACATCCAACTTTCTTTCTTATTTCGGTGTTCATATTCCTTGACTGAAGAGAAGAGAATTCATATTACATACTACATGCTGCTTTCTTAAAAACAACTTACATAACCACGAGTCAGACAGACATAAATATTAAAACACATACAGTATGTTAGAATCTACAACATTGTGACAACAAGCACACTTATAAAATCCTAAATTTAACCCTGTTGACTTTTTGCCTGATGCCCCCTAACTGACGTGAGTACACATTATCAAAGGAATGTCCAATCATCTGAAGTAAAGGCAAAGACGGGCAAAGGACAATCAAATTATCAGTCATGGGGACTTGGATGCTTTAGTTGGGCTTAAAGGTCACACATGGTCCTGTGTAGCTCAGTGGGGAGAGAATGGCTTCAACACTTTCAAGGTTACAAGTCTGATCCCCGCTGGGGCCACAGATGATGAAATTGTTGGCTCTTGTGGGGGTGCTCGTCTCTTTGTTCCACCAGCCCATGAAGCGGGAATTGATTGGGGTCTGCCATCTTTAAAGGACCGTACACATATTTATTCATGTTTTAGTCCATTCTCTACAAATCAGGCTGACTTTTCCTTGTTGCCATGATGTCAGTTCAATGACTATCTCTGTGCTTTAGTCAATCACTTTAGGAGTTGTTTTTAAAACTTTTGAAAATAGAAAGAATGGAAACAAGTGACTGTGTGGAAGCGAGTCTTGCATAGCCAGATCTATCTGCACAGCGCTGCTGGGGGAAAGTCTGAATTCAATGTGCTTTCACTCCTGGATAGTGAAAAAAAACTCCCTGGTCTGTTTGTATTTCCTTAAACCAATCACAATCACCCTGGGTGGCGCCACGCCCCAATCATTCACTGAAAGAACAGAGCAGGCCTGCCTTATTTCACAATCCAAATCTTCAAAACTTGTCATTTTCAGCGTGTAGTTTGATATCTCAGAGGTTTGTTTCCCGTAGCGAAGGGACTTTGACAACAGGAACACGAAGGGGAGGAGGGTAGGGACTTCCTGTCCACACAGGAATTAAAGCTTTATCCAGGCACTGTTTGGTAAGCCCGCCAGACTAGGTCTGGTATGACCAGTAGCTTCTTGTTTGAAACTAAATATTGCTGTATAACTGGCATTACCAGACCGTCCCCACCCCAAAAATAGCTGTATAAGTCTTCTGTGCAAGCAGCTCATTTATGACCCATAGCTATGTTTGTTGTTAGGCATCGACCTCTAGTGGCCAGAGTAATTATGACAGGAGGAAAGGAGGAAGTCAAGTGACGGTGCATAAAAACCCAGAAAGTCCATATAAGGCGGCGGCGGCGGATGGGTCCAACAAACAGGACTTTCACCAAGGAGACCATTGGTTTTGTCACATGGTGACAACGATGTCACAACGTCTTTTTCTAAACCTAACCAAGTAGTTTTGTTGCCTAAACATAATAACTATTTCCGTTTCACAACGTCAAATAAAGCGGTCATATATCTTGAGAATCAACACCCTATTCTGTTGTTTAGGTATGAGGACCTGTTTGACATTACTGATCAATGTCACTAACTTTTTTTATTATTTTTTTTCACAGTGGCCGCTCACCTCTCTCCAGCAGAGTATTGAGCAGGGAGGTGTTGGTGAAGAAGAAGAGGTAGCCAAAGGTTTGGGAGGTGAGCGGCGGGGACAGACACGCCTCCCGCGACAGCATCAGGGAACAACGATACACTTCCACCAGCCCGGCAACTTTGGGCGATAAGGCGGACACGTCATCCACCTCTCCTTCCTCTCCTCCTTTCTCTTCTCCCTCCGCCCCCCGAGTTCCGTCCTTCTCCTTCTCCTTCTCCTCGCTGGAGAACGGGTTGGAGTCCAGGAGAGCTGGGAGGAGTGAGTACAGGGTCTTTGTGGACACAAAGGAGAGGGACGAGTTAATTTGTTCGGAAAATTGAAAATAAAATAAAAATATGATGAAGGGAATGATGGACGGGGGAGGGGACAGATTAAATTGGGGTTGAGATGAAGATGATAGACAGGAAGGTGGAGAGTTGTCTGTTCAACAAATATTGGTTGGATTTTTATTATATTTTGTACAGACATTTTGTGGTCCCCAGAGGATGAATCCTACTGCCTTTGGTGATCCTCTGACTTTCCCTCTGGCTCCACCGTGAGGTACACATGTGTGGTTAAGATTGAAATGTCTCAACTGCTATTGGATGGATTTTCATGAAATTTGGTGCAGACTGCACGTCCACCTCTGGATGGATTCTAATAACTTGCCTCATCAGGTCAAATGTTTTATTTGTCATTTATGACCAAATAGAGTGCTGAAGGAATGAGTCCTAAAACACGGAAATTAGTTCGCTTTTTTGCATTTCCGGTTTCCTCGTCTTGAAGTCAATGGGTTTTTTGGTTAGGTGCCTTAAATAAGGTCTGTGGTTAACACAAGCTGAAGAGATTTTCACGTTTTGTTCTACGACATAAAATACTTGAAACTTTTACGTGTCTTAAATAAGGCAGTTGCTAACAAGTGGCTAAATGAGACTGCAGAGGTTGTCAGGGACATTAAGTGTCGTCGTCAGCTGAGCCTAATGTCAGCTTTTTACTTCTGGCGGTTGCATTTACACTTCAAAAATCCTAAAAGTGGTGTTCATATGTGAAGATTATCTTGCTGAACGAAACTTGTAAATATCATAAACGTTTGCCACAGAGCTTATTTTCTGCAATAATCCAAAATCCAATGGAAAAATCCCATTGGCTTTTTGTTGAGGGAACCATGGCGATGCCAACTTCCTGATTGGCCTCCAAAAATACATCATCCCTGCAAAACTAATGACCTCCCATCAGCCTCGGCTGTACTTTGTGTTTAATGCTAATGAGCAAATGTTAGCATGCTAACACGCTAATCTAAGATGGTGAACATGATAAACATTATACCTGCAGAACATCAGCATGTTAACATTGTTATTGTGAACATGTTAGCCTCTAGTGTGGATGTAGAGAAGACCCAAATTCATACTACATACTAACTAAGTCTAAGCAGTTTTTAGTATGTAGTGTGTTTACACTGGAAAAGTGACAAAATGAAGTTTACTGAAATTAGACTGTATGTTTACTAAATACAGTCGATTTTAAAGTGTGCTGTTGATGCACGCTATTCTCCCAGAATGCAAAGCACAAAGGGAATGGAGGAGCTGCCCACAGCTGGAAAAAATTAAAATTAATTGTGGGTGGTGGTGAGACAGCTCCAGAAGCATCTCGGAAAACAAAAAAATATGTATTAAGTCTTCAAAAAGACTTTTTGCTGTCTCTTTGTTAAGTTTAATCGGCAGTGGTATTCCTGGCGTCGCCATATAAAACGGTAAAGTATGTTGATTTGTTTGTATACTAACTGCTAAAACAGTATACGGTGACAAGTAGAAAAGCAGTACACGTTTATACTGTACCTTGGTGAGGTGATACACACACTGTTGGAAGGTGTGCATAATGACATCATCCAGCTGCGCCAGAGCTTCTGAACAGGTGTCCATGTCAGCCGTCAGAACTGGGTCCCCCGGGGCTTTAAAGAAACCATCAATACAATGAATTTAATATGTTGTGTCCCCTTTAATTTCTATGTCCATGTGTGCCAAAGTTATTTGTAGGGCTGGGCAATAATTCAATATGATAATTTATCGTCTTTCATTGGAATCGTATTGTGAAGAAATCATATATCGTGAGATCGCCTAAATTGATAATAACAAGCACATACTAATTGAAATTTCTCAGAAACTCTTGCAGTTTTGTTTTTACATCACACTATTTGTGTGCATGCATGTAAACCTAGTCAGTGTATAGCTGGAAAAAAAATATTCACTTGAAACTTGTGTTAATTTTGCACTAAAGATCAATGAGAAAATACTCAAGTATTTAATTCACACAGGAGTATACAAAACAAGGTGTGTGGTTATTTCAGATCGACTATTTTTTTTAAAATTAAATTACCAGAAAACATGCTATATCGTTTTATATATCGTTATCGAGATATGAAATGATAGAAGATTTTGGCCATATCGCTCAGCCCTAGCTATTTGGTTTTTCATTAAACGGTCATACCTTCTAAATGTTATTTTTCACTTCCAGTGTTTTCAAATCACTCTCACCTTCAAACTCCCACTCTTTCTCCATGACTTCAACTTTGACCTGGAAGAAGTTAAGGAGCTCTGTAGCGTTTGACATCCAGAACATCAAAGGTCGAAGGTCAGACGACAGTTTCTGGACGTTCGGCGTGCTTATCTCACCTTCTTGTTCTGTGGAACTGGACACATTTATGTCATGCCAAAGTTATGCTGGCTGTAAAATATTTGTGAACATTCTCCTGTCAGTGTGTTGTTTATGCATTAAACGAGAAACACACCACGCTGCGAGTAAAAATAGCCCGAGTTATTATTACTGAACTATATTTGAGCCATTCTGCAACATCACCGTGTTACAATGATTTCATCATACCACAAAAATGTACCAAAGACATAACAGCACAAGCACAAAAGTATCATGAATCACTCAGCAGGAGATCTCTAAACAGAGGAAACATGACGTAGAACAAAAATGTTCTTACTTTTGCGTGGGATGCTTATCCCCGAATTCCTTAATGTTATCCTGTAAAGAGAGTTGGAGACAGAAGAGAGGAGAGACATCTCTGGTTAGTGTGGGGGTGGAGGAGGGGGAGCAGAGTCTAGCCCTGCAGCCAGGACAATTACAGCACATTTTCCAGCAGGAGGGCGGTGACATCAGCTCATCCTCGCTCCTGTCCACAACGAAGGGCACATGTCTTGTCTGATGGTTTTTCTGTCTGACTGAATGTGGCGATCTCAATGTGCCTACCTGATGTTCTTCTGCCAAGATGGTTTAAGTAAGGACGTGGCCATATTGTCATGCAATACTATCCAAAAAAAAGGTTCATGGTTCAGTTGTTACTTGCTCCACAGATGAACCACCACTAAACCTCTGAGGTGCACACTGTATATGTTGCGCTGTTGTTTTTTTTTAGCCAGGCTAGCAGCATGGCTCTATGGATGGCGATATCAGTCGGTCCACTACTTTGGTCCAGACTTGAAGATTTTCATTGAAATACATGTTAATTAATGAGGTAACACAATGGTGATTGAGCCTATGGGCCTCTGATGAAAGCAGTGGAAAAATCACATGCAGTGATAGTGGAGAGGATAGGCGGAGCTAATGCAACACTCTACAACTCGCTTGTGTGTAAAGCGGCGTACTGGGTTTTGTTTTTCTGTGACAATGGTCGAATAAACAAAGAAAAGAGAGATGACTACAGACGATGGAACTTCAAAAACAAGTGAAAGTGAGATCCTATAACAAATCTGTAATTGCCACTTAGGTCGCCATAGGTGCCACCAAAGAGAATGAAATGGGGATCTTCAAGATTGTCATTTTAAATATCTCAGCTATTACATTGATTGACATTCATGGTTCCCAGAGGATGAACCCTACTGACTTTGATGATCCCCTGACTTTTCCTCTAGCTCCACCAGCAGGTTGATATTTTTGGCTTTCAGTGAAATGTCTCGACAACTACAGGAGATTGCCATGAAATCTGGTTCAGACATTTATTTCCCCCTGATGTTGAATTGTAATAACTTTGATGAAGGCCTGGCCTTCATTCTAGCACCATCATCAGGTCCAAATTATAATTTGGTTATGACCAAATACCTGCACAACGAATGGTATTTCCATCAGCCACAGCTGTACTCTGTTTAGTGTTAAATACAAAATGTTAACATGTTTAATTAACTATTATGCCGAATTTCCACTGCATGTTAGCATTGTTATTGTAAGCATTTTGGCATAACAACATTAGCATTTAGCTCAAAGCACCTAAGTAGGTTTTTCTTGTATTTATTGGACATTTTTATGCCTTTATTACAGAGCTAACAGTAAAAAGGTGACCGGAAATGAGGGCAAGGATAGGAAATTACATGCAACAACGGTCCACGGTTGTCGTTGGCACCCCACACATCATTTCCTTATTTTAGATATCGAGCTGTTTTTTTTTACTTACCCAGACAATTTCTTTAATTAGATTGGCTGACTTGAGTAATATCTGTGGTGTGAGAGCGGGGTCCAGGTGTTTGGAGGCATGATCGATCATGATTGACAGGAGATAAGCAGGAGCTAAAGGCCCGCCTCCAGAGTCTGGGGAGGAATTTTTGGAGATTATCTCCTAAGAGAAAAGAGATAAACAGAACATATGTCATCAGGGCCGTTTCTCTATGATACCAGATAAAAGGATAGTTAGTAAGAGTTTCTGTATCTTCCTGTCTCACCTGTAACAGAGCATCTGCGTGGCGGGGATGAAACTTCAGAACTGCCTCTGTAGATCCCAGGTACTGCCTCAGAGCTTCCTGTCTGTCCACCAGCCCTGAGGGGCAGCAGGCGGTGGAGGCGTCGGCCTGCCACGGCAGGGTCAATGCCAGCGGTGGAGCTGGAGTCACGCGGGGGTCACGGTACAGGAAAAGGAAGTGGTTCCCCAAACCGATCACATCCCCGGGCTTTAGGACCGTCTCCCTGTAAAGGGCCACTCCGTTGTGTGTGACTGCGCCTCCTCTGAAGGGCCGCATCAGAGCTACGATAAAATAAAATTAGATGAAAGTAGACAGCAGGTGCAGCATGGAATATGATGTAAGATTCCAACCTTTGTCCTTAAGGGACCCCTTTTTCTATCATTGAGTAAACCGACGACCACTAAGTGATATATTTTATGGATAAACTGTACAATTAACCCAAATTAACGAACGCAATAACTTCTGGAAGTTTGTGTAAAACGAGCGATTTGGATGCATTTTGCAACTCTTGTATGCAGATGGACCACGACGGTCACTACATACAGATGGACTTGTAAGCCATGGTGGCCTGCCGCTGTGGACTACTACTGTTAATATCATC
>JAOVVB010239048.1:0-22459 GCA_028570985.1 Heterobranchus longifilis | reverse complement strand
TTGGAAGCCCCCCCCCCCCCCCCGTATTCACACACACACACACACGCACGCGCGCGCCCGCGCGCACGCACACACGCACACACACACACACACAGGTGGAGCAACAGTAGATTTTGACATGAACAGAGCATTAAGAGAAGAAATGCACAACTTAAATGTGAGTAATGCGACTGAACTTGCCTGTCAAGCTCTCAGAACACATTCCTCTGTATTTACACCGAAACACGCAGAGTGAGAGAGAGAGAGAGAGAGAGAGAGAGAGAGAGACTACATGGAAGTAGCAGGTGTAAAATATTCACTCAAAATATTCAAGTACCGCACTTTAATCTGACCTCTATACAGTTTATCGTAGCCTATTCCTATTGATTGCCTGCAAATACACTGTCTGTCAGCATATGCAATAATTAACAAGTATTTAACCCTATGCATTCAGTGCCTAAGGCAACGACCCACGGAAACACCTCTCCAGTCCACCTGCTCCCCTGTGCATTTGATGCACGAGGATAAACACATGGGTGCTATGACTAACGATTTCACCTCAGCCAGTCAACTTTCCAGACATCAAGGAATGTGGGTGGCATTCATGCCTTTTGCCCGGCAACGCGTAATGACAGAATGCCATGCAACAAGGAAAAAAAAACAAAAACCTGATTCAATTGTTAAGACCTACAGCGTCGGACAGCTTACCTGCTCCGTGCAGGAGGAGGAGGACACGCGGACAATGAATGCAGAGCTCCGTGCAGTTCCTCCAAACCTCGGTCCGGAGCGGCACATAGCAACACAAATTATTACCCCTGCACAGCTTCAAGTTCCCCCCACAGAGCAAGCCCTTATATCCATCCTGTCGTCGGCTACCATTGCAAAGCGCGCCATCGCGCGGCCGGCGAGAGCGCGTGGTCGCAACAGGTGGATGGAGGGAGGGACCATGGGAGGGACAGGTTGGGGTGCTGCCTTCAAGTGCTCTCGGGAAATACAGCAATTAGCCTACCATGACATGTGTGACCTTACATAGTAGGCCTGCTTTGCCCGGGGGCCACTTTTGGAAAATGACAGCAGATCAGGGGCCAGTTAGGCTAATAAACAAACATTAATAATATTTATAATTTAAAAAGAATAAATATTAAAATGCCTATGACTTATCTTACCTTGAAATTCTTTATTTTCAAATTAACTGACTTATTAAATATTAACTTAATTAACTAAATTAACTTGATTGGGATTGACACTCGGCCTGTCTGATAAATCAGATATTTGACTGAAGTTAATTAGAGCTGCAACTATTAGAAAAATAATCCAGCCAACTATTTTGATAATCGATTAATCGTTAAAGTAATTTTTTAATGCAAAAATGTCAGAAAATGCTGTTGAGATATCCTGCTTTTCTCTGTTTTACATCATATTAACCTGAAAATCTTTGACATTTCCAGACATCACTTTGGACTTTGAGAAACTGGGATGAATATTTTTCACTATTTTATGACATTTTAAAGACCAAACTATGAATCTATTAATCTAGAAAATAATCATCAGATTAATCAATAATGAAAATAATCCCTACATTTCATAGCTGCAACTACATTTTAGTTTGCTTTATTTACATTTCAAAGAGTTTATACAATATTACAACTGTAAACAAGCTCTATTTTAATGTTTTTCATGCACTCTGGAACCTTATTTATATTTGAAAAAAATCACCAGTGTGAAATAATGAATTTTCATTTTGAATTAGAAAACGGTCGGCGGGCCACCTGGCACACTATTGAGGGCCAGATTTGGCCCGCGGGCCGTAAATTGAGTATCACTGGCCTACTGGATTTTCCTGAGATGGTTATACACGAGTAGACCTACTAATTCATCAGAGGTCACTGCAAATTAGGTCACATGCTTTTAACCTATAACTAGGACTTCATTCAAAGTCAGCATCAATCCACTCATTGAACTGTGTCGGATACTGCAGGGATACAGTTTATGTTTTAATCTGGCATTCGCCTATTAGCCTATTTTTCTACTTTGTGAAACATCTCTAACCAATGAATCCAAGCATCATTCACATGTTTAGCCTGGTTTCTCTCCTGTGGCAGCAGTTCTGTTAACTGATTTCTAAAATAAATCAAATGATTAATTACAGCATCAATTTTGCTTGTTTTTTTTTATTATTTAGGCTATTTGTATTATTATTATTTATTATTTTTTACAAACTAATACTTGAAATTCTGATCTAATCATTTTATGAGTTTACAAGGAGCATTTAAAGGTGACATGGTACCACAGAGGGTTTGAGAGAGAAGGATAGATGAAGCCTAATGACTTCATGGCTGCATTCCAAATCAAAGTTATCCCTAATCCCTTTCCCCAGCTCAGACAAACTGTTTAATGTTTGCTTGAGTGCCATAATGTCTACTGGCAGCAACTATTTAGGCTATGCAGCACATAGAAAAAGATAATGGCCATAATACATTTATCAGCTAATAGTCCAACGACTCACTGTCTTAAAACATACACAAAATATTGTTGTTGTTGTTGTGGTTGTTGTTGTTGTTACTAGTTAGTAATAGTAGTAGTATTGATTGTCGTAGCAGTAGCAGCTGCAGGCCTAGTATGGATTGTTTTAATAAATAATTACAATAATACAAAAATCTTATGAAGGAATGCTCAACAAAAAAGAGATATAATTTTTACCATAGTTTGTGGTGTAGCCTAGTAAAAAATGTGAATTATTTGCATTTATTTATTAATCTATTCTATAATCTCTTTATGTATGTATTTATTTTACTCCCTTAAGATTGCACTGATGATAGGTCATTGTGATCAGTAGGTGGTGGTATTTCCCCAGGCATCATCCATCGGAAGTTTGCCTTCAAAATAAAAGCGCTGGATTTGTCACCTTTAAAGGGCTACTGGTGTGAGTCTATGGGTGGTATACATCACATTAGCAAATTAAATTCAATTTAGAAATGTCATCATTATTAGACTAAACTAAAACATATTTGTAAAATAGTTGTATAACATATTCCCATAATGCCTCAGGCATTTCTTGATGAAACATTAAATTATCTGTCTTGTCTTTTCCATCTGCACAGGCCACTGCAGTCCTTTTGAAGTATATATTCTAACTTTTAAATCTCTACTTTTACTTTATAGATGTGGCAAAACTGTTGTGGTGCTACTGCATGGAATCATATCCTATTTGTACAGTCAGTGCTTTACTGACATTGGAGTTTACAATAAAATATTATTACTTACAAACTAATCATGGGGTATGTGTTCCTTATCATCTATTTGCTCGTCAGTTTAGAAATAACCACAGAAATTGAATTTATATGGAAATAACTGTAAGCGTATTATTTTGAAAATTCTCACAGGATGTTGTGATGTCATTCAGGATGCTTTGTCACTTGGAGACCACCAGCGATGGATAACATTAAGCTAGGAGCTAATCTATAATGTTATTCAAATGCAAAACACATCGCTTACAGAGACGTGTGAGGATCAGGATGTGGGGAAAGTTTTCGCTGCCCCATAAACACTCTGCAGTCTTTACCGAGTCAATTTTGTCAGGTGAGCGGTTACCGGAAGCTAATTTTTAGCCATCTTTGTGTGTTAGCATCTCCTCCTCAAGCCTATGCAAATTAGCCTAAACAATGAAAGTGTCTAAAGCGAATGCAAATTAAGCTTGCATTGTCCCTTATTAAACAAACATTACACATGTGGAATGATGTACTGTAATATAGGCGAAATTACTA
Source organism: Heterobranchus longifilis (assembly GCA_028570985.1). Taxonomy (NCBI): domain Eukaryota; kingdom Metazoa; phylum Chordata; class Actinopteri; order Siluriformes; family Clariidae; genus Heterobranchus; species Heterobranchus longifilis. Next base: position 18,716 of record JAOVVB010239048.1, on the reverse strand, counting down.
ATTTGGGATTAACTCCTGAAGCAGTTGCAAACAGTTGCTCACTTGTTTAGTACCTGACTTAGTTGTGTGATGTGATGTGATGTGATGTGATTTTTATCTTGCAGACTCGTCAAATGACAGAACAAGTCTTCACACATCTATTTTATGAGGTAGGTAGGTGTGTCAGACCTGCAGCTGTCATTAGGTTTGGGTTTTGTTGCCAGAATAAACACGCATCTACTCACAATTTGGAAGCAGCGCTAGCAGCAGGAGGACAGACCCTGCAGCTGAGGGCAGGAAGCCCAACCGGGGCATCTCGCCATGGCCACCGCGCGCTTTCCCGGGAAGAGTGTTGACGTGGCTGCCGCCAACTGGACAGCTCCGGCGCTGGGCCGGCCTCTTTGTGTCAACGGGACGCCGTGGATCCTTTACCTGCTGGAGGAGTGTGTGGAAAATGTGTGGGAGTACTGCAGCGTGGTGATAGGACTCATATCTATGTTCTGTTTTCTGCTGTCCACTCTGCCGTAAGTAGCATAACCACTATGATGTTTACCATTCTTAATCAAGTGTTACATTTTCAGAATCAACATCTGAACAATATAGAAAACAACATAATGAAACAGTAATACAGTGGTGCAATGGTGAGTGCAAATGGTGCAGGAATAAACATGGGATGATTAGTGTAACATGTTACTTTTATGCAGTGTATACAGTGATGCTTATATATTGATAGTGATGATAGTAACAACAACAACAACAACAACAACAACAGTGAGTTCAACTATGAAATTATACAGTATCATATAATTGGTAAATTAGATGATTGGTGTTAAAATGGTTATTGCACAGTTATTTTCCTGGCACTATGGACTGATGTTAGCTGTTGATCATAGTGACGGCCTGCAGGAAGAAACTGTTCTTGTGTCTGGAAGTTTTGGTGTACAGTGATCTGTAGTGCCTACCTGATGGGAGAATTTTGAACAGATTGTATTTTGAGGTGAAACCCAGTAATCTGGCTAAAAGTGTTTGTGATTTGTGGTTATGAAATTAATTTTTATCTTATGCTCATGTTCTATCTATCTATCTATCTATCTATCTAGGCAGGTCTATGAGGCCTATCGAAACGGTAAAGTGGAGGAGGCCATGTCTTTTGGCTTTCTTTTCTTCCTCTTCAGTGGAGATTTGACCAGCTTTGCAGGCTGCTACCTCACCAGCCAGCTGCCTATTCAGGTAAATAAACACACACATACTCACACATTCATCCCATGTGTGTGTGTTTGTACAGCACTGCGAACTCCAACCTAGTGTTGTGTTAGTCCCTTGCAGATCTCTGTTGTAGTCATAATATTTAATTTCCTTTCTTGTCTCTAAAGTTGGTGAGTTATTACATTTCAGTCAAAGCTGTGCTCAGGCCTTCTTTTGGACATATCTGTTTGTACTGCTAAGGCTGTGCTTGAAACTGTAGTACTATAACTTTTACCATTTTGTCAGCATCTTTAGACAGAAGAAATGCATCATTGCATTGAGAAATGTATCACCTGAAAATCGTAAGGCAACGCAAGTGCGACCTGCAGTCTGTGCGTTGCTGCTAGGAGCGCTGTAGCATGAAACAACAAGAGAAAGCCGACTGCTTCTGTTAGTGTTGACTTCCGATCAAAATAACCACAGCTGACAGGTTTGATGAAGCTCTAGCTGAACATATCCGTATGAGTCGGCATATTTAGGTCACGTCGTCACCTCTTCATTCAGACACACATGACACATCCCATCATTTTTTTTCTTCCTCCTGTGCAGAAAGCACAGCCGTACACATTCTTCTATAGACGCTAAGTTTATTTACTACTGTGGTCATGGAAACGCTTTGAATGTCTCAACATTGCCCCTGTCAGGACTGATGTTTGTTACATCCACCAGTGCGTAATAGCGCACGGTCAGTATGTTCATCGGGGACGCGTGTTTGTGTCAGCTGGGCCAGGAGTTGTCATTTGTGTCTGCGTCCTTGCGTGGACCATATTTCAGGCTTTAGGATTGTTCTCAATGTACCCACCTTTTCCTCTCTACTCATAACCAACAAATGTTATGAGTTAAGTTCCAAAATCTTTTTTTTCCCCATGTCCCTCTCTCAGGTCGTCACAGTGGTGTTCTACATCTTCACAGACCTGATCCTCATCTCCCAGTTTCTCTACTATAAGATCAAGAACAGCTCCAGCAGAAGTAAGCCCTGGCATTGACCATATCATGACCCTCCAGATTAATAACTATGAAAAGAGAAGTATTTCCTGCTGTTGACTCAATAAATGTTAATCTGAAGTTCATGACAGCCAGCCATCTGCTGATTTCAGAGATGACAGGAACAGTTCCAGTTGTTATGTACACACGAGTGGTTACCACCGAAGCCAAAAGTGCACAACTGCCTAATGACTGAGACGTATCCAATACTGCACACAGCTCTGCATATATATGCATGATAGTTTTTGTTTTTTTATGCAGCCTTTGTTACTGGCTACTTGTAATGTCACAGCAACAATTGAATCATGTTTGTTGCACTTGTCTAGTACAAAACAGTAGGTAAAGAAACTGTGTATAGGAGTGTCAGCTCCTGTTGGGGTTATTTTTGCTTGTGCGTGTCTTCACTGTCAGTTCTTTGTTTTGTGTTTTGTGTGAGTGCTCTAGAAAGCCCTGTGTTGAAGTGGCTGTGCTTCATGTGGTGTGGCGCTGCTACGTTAGTTCTCCTGGCTTTACCCAAACTCATCATAGACAATAGTGCAACTTTAGACACCCAGGTAGGTAGATTGTGTGCATTGTACTGTATATATTTGTTTGTATATGTGCAGGCATTAGATTTAATTGTTTAATTATTTTTCCTCCTGATATTCTCAGGTTTATTGGACACACATTCATTCTCTTTTGACTGGAGACTGTGATTGTACTGTATCTCTCCCTCTCTCATCTGTGTCCTCATCTTTGCCAGAGTCCAACTACCTCTAAATCAGTGGAAATCACTGGCTATATATGTGGATATCTGGCATCTATCTTCTACCTCTCCTCCCGTTTCCCCCAGCTCTATAAAAATGTAAGTGGCAATTTGTTGTTGTGATTCAGTTGAGATGTGGAGTTTATTTGGTTTGCATGTGCCATCCTGACGGGAGATCTTGGACAGCTTTCTCAATGAAAACTGTATTTATTATATGCCAGTTAGTTCTAAACAGGGACTGTGTGTGTGTGTGTTTGAAGAGGGAGGTGGGATTTGTGTGTTTGTGTGTCAAAATAAGAACCAGACATCGAAGACAATGCTGCTGTTGTGCTGGAGAAACATCCTGGCTCGACTGCGGCTATTAATCACCAGAGGGGATCGGCTCAATATAGTACCAGAGAAACTTCTGGGCACGCACACAAACACACACACTTTCCCTGACTATTGTAAATCGTTTAAATCAGAGTCGCCCTGTGGAAATTCCTACATGTTCAAACATGCTTGTTTTTTTTTCAGCAGCAAGCCCAAAACATTTTCACCATATCATTCCTAGTGGCAAGTTAGTCATCTAGTTTGGATATATATATATATATATATATATATATATATAGATATATATATATATATATATATATATATATATATATATATATATGACTATTATCTTTACTGTGGCAAACACTTGCAGGGTGCATAGCATTGTTTGGGTCCAGCACATGTAGTGATCTACGAGGCGCTCACATTTCACATTACTGCATTTAGAATAAACTAACAATCTGTGTAATCGATTGTTTTCAATGTCCAGTGCCATGCCACAGAAAATGCAGTATGTGCTAGGAGAATGAATTCATAGTTGGTTATCATCCCTTCAGACAGTAAAAAGGATAAAATAACACCATTCTCTTTCACATAAGTACACTAGGAGATAAAGCTCCAGTAATAGTACAGCGCTAAAATAAAGAAGTGATACCCATTAGGGCTGGATATCAGTACTCGATACCTTTTAATGTATCAGCAGAAATAATCCAGTACCAAGTAGCATTGAAACTTCTCCAGTCAAACGATACCTCCATTCAATCCTTTTTGTACCCAGATCTAGAAAATAATGACTATTTGTATGGTTTTGCTCACAGCCGCTCATAGCTCGCAGCAGCTACAGCTCATACAGTCTGTGGTGTGATGAAGTCGAGCGAGGTGTATTTCACGGGGTTGGCAGTTAAAATATCAAAATACTCTTTTTACGGGTACTGGTATTGGTACTGGTATCATATTTTGTTTTAATGATACCCAGTCCTAATACCCACTGAAAAGATGAATACCTACAAGTCCAGTGCAGGTCCTGTCCTGCTGTTTGGTCTATTAACAAAATACTGTGACCTCTATTCGCTCTAGTACCAGCGACAGTCTACAGAGGGCACTTCTTACCTGTTGTTTGCCCTGGCCATGATGGGCAACGGGACATACGGATTGAGCGTCATTGTGGTCCTGCCTGCACTGAAGGGCTCCAAACGCACCTTCATCATCAAACATCTGGCCTGGCTCATCGGCAGCCTGGGAGTCCTCATACTCGACTTCTTTGTATCCTTTAAATCACAAGTTCAGACACAAGTTGACTGTGCAAAGTCTGTCATAGCTTATGATAATACCTGGAAACTTGCCTGATTAAAAGAAGATCTAACTCTTCGTGTTTCTGTTTGAGCCTTAACCTACAGCCAGGTAACTGCCCAGTTCCTCATGTACAGGAAGAACAACTCTGCTAAAAGCAGCAAACTCCTGGGCATCCCAGAGGTGGAGCCTCTACTGTGCGAGGAAGTGGAATTGTCAGTTTTATAGGACACAGAATGCACACCAACATGGACCACGCAGTTAACAATGGACTGCTTGGTCTACGGTTTGTTTCTGATCATTCTGTGGACTGTGGGTTATTGATTTACTCAGAACAACTACAGAGAACAGAGACATCTCCGAAGCTACTAACCACTTTGTTGTGGTACCAGCAGTGCACCTTTATAGTCAGATTTTCTGCTGTTAAGAGGATAAACATGATCAACTATTGTATGGTTTTCTGTGGTAATAGAACAGGAAAAGATCTGGTCAATACATTTTTCTTAACACCAGGGATCAAGTTAAATTGACATTTCTCTGTTTCTCTCTAAGCAGGCGAGTTAGCATCAATTAAATATTTATTCCTGTTTATGAATGCTGTCAGTTTTGATACATTTCTCCACTGGGATTACTTAATTTGGTTTTGGATGGAGTAATGGTATTTTTATTGGCCATTGGGGACCATACAGTACACACCCAGAGGAGGAACGTCTCTTCACAAATGCAAGCTTTATGAAAGAATGAAGTGCCTGTTTTATTCACACATTTCTGACAGGGTAAATACTGCTGCAGAGGAATGCAATAGTATACTAATGCATGGTATGGGATTTAAGTTTTCTTAGCTGATTTTGGTATTTGAGTGCCATAAAATTTTGAGTTTGTGTGAGCACAGTGACAGAGAACACTAATGTTTTTATGTGGAGTTGATGAGTTTTCTTCCCTTGTTGTTTAACTGTGGATAACAGGAAATTGCCATGAGCAAAACATTAGAACACTAGACTCATAGTCTGTATGACATTAAGTAGCCAGGATGTGAACGTCTGCAGGGGGCCACCCTCCCCCCCCACCTGAATATTTGACTGCAGGTGTATAATGGCATATTGCATTATAATTGCATTTCTCTGCTTTCTTGGTCCAAGCTCTCTGCTGTCCTGGAGAAACACGTTGTTTGTGCCTTTTTAAATTGAATACAGTCTTTATATAAATGCACTGTATATCCATTTCAGAACAAAATTATTTTTTCAATTAAGTTAAATTTGTTAACTATTGACAGTGATTTATTTTAAGCCACTGTTTTTCCTAGAAGACACTTTTTCTCTTGTTACCTTCTTTATGAGCTGCCTAAGTGTTATGAGCAGTATTTATTTATTTATTAACCATTTTGTTGTAATGGCGGCCTCTTTTGTAAACATCTTTATGACATTCAAAAACATTCATTAAAGAAGACATGACTGTTCGATAATGTGTTTTCAGGTGGATCTAAGAATAGGAACATTAATGGGATGTTATTGTTGAAGTAATGAGGCTCAAAATGAGTTTGACCATGTTAAGATGTGTTTCTATTCTGTCGTGTCTGTTTAAAGCAGAGAAGATGCTCTTGTCAAGTCACATTTATTTTTAAAACACTTTTTTGTTATTAACGCAATTACGGTCGTTCACAGAGTAACACAAAACAAAGATGACAACAAAGCGGAACAAAAATAAAACAGAACAAATAGTCTTATTGACGACAAGCACTTCAAGTTATTGGACGTTAATTTAGATCATTAGCAAAACTAACAGCTCATCAATGTTGTGCCAAATGTTGTTACAGTATGTGCGTGGTGCTGTCTCTTGGTCATCTGCATCACTAAAGTACTGTACTTGCATAGATCTGCACATTTCTCTACCTCATTATAGTGTGGATGTGATTTATTTCTCCATGAAGAGCTCGTAATCGGAGCACAATACTTCATGTGTGGAAACAGTCATGAAAGGAAAATTAATCGAGCACACGTTGCATTTAAAAATGTGAAATATACAATTAATTTGGTAGCATCTAAACGACAACCTTAGTTATTAAGAATATGTTATCATCACAATGACATGGACGATGTGACTGCCTGTTTTTTCTATTCTTAGCTGATGCAATAATGTGGAATTATGTAGATATTGGGGGATTTCGTCTGACTTTGTTGACTTGAAAATGAAATTTCTTTGCAAATATATGCAATTAGAGTAAGATTTTTTCACCTATAGATTACGTTTTTTGCAAATTATTTTTGTATTGCACGATTCATAATTTGATCCCTTTTCAATTCCTTCTAAATGAGTCTGATGTACTTTTTCAACCTAGCACAAAAAAGTACATATTTATTGTATATATTACTGTAGAACATGTAGTATTTATAAGACTTTAGTTTTTACTTTAATGGTCACGCTGTATTGCTATGATGTATTTATTTTCTTTAGGAATAATGTACATGGCCAATTCTGTTGTAATTCTGAACTCTGTGCCAGAGTATGTTGACTGACAATGTCTTCTGATATTAACTGTATGTAAAACCACTTTATGTATGGTAATGTTTATTGTACAAAACTTGAATAAATTGCAATATACAGTATATCCTCAGTCAAATGTCTACTGCATTATGTTTTGATGAGAAGGAAACAGTGACACATTTATGAGCAAAATAACTTAATTGTCTATGGACAGTAATCTTGTCTTACATTATGAATGCAGGCTCTGTTGTGTCATGGCATGAGATGCAACTTTCACACTACTGCTAAAAGGAATTTAGTAAAGTATCATCTGCTCGGTTTGACAAATGTGTAAGTAATTTCTAGTGCTACTGTTTTACACTTGAACATGTTAATTTAGCTTAAAGATATTACGTTGATTGTTTTGCACCTTTATGCATCCAAATATTAAAAGTAAATAAATGCCTTATGATGGATTGTAACTTTTCAATACATTCCTAATCCCATGAGTATTTCAGTATAATTTACACAGCGATCATTCTAACAATAATTTACAGTTTGTTATTTTTACATGGAAGCTAAGACAGAGAACACTGTAATAATTATGAAAACATTTCTTTGTGAAACAGTGCTATGACTAGTTGTTGTTGTTGTTTTGTTGTTGTTGTTGTTGTTGCTGCTGCTGTTTTTGTTGTTGTCCAGTGCTTTGTAAACCCATATAAGCTGGGCTCCATATGGTGCAGGACACTCAAATAAACAAATCAACTATTTGCAAACATGTAGGTATGGGGCTGGAAATCACTGGCTCAGAGCTGCAGGGTGCCATACTGTATTTTATAAAAATGAAATCATGCCTCTACCTGTCCTGTAGGTATTTTTGCAGTTTTGATAACAAACAAGCCTACATGTACTCGCACAGTATCCTAATGTGATATAACAGCATTACAACCATATTACAACAGGTCTCTGTAATGGGGAAAGTCTCCAAACCCTCCACCCTCACATGCCTAGCTCCTTTTTGATCGAGCTCTCTGGCAACCAATTGATAAAATCTGTTCCTCTGAGGGGTGGGAATAGGGAAATTTATGATTTTTTTTTCGGAGGAGGGACTTCCTTCAGAGTTGTACTAGGATGGCAGGCAGCTGCTGGGCTGACACGTAACTAAAGTTAAAGGTGCTATGGAGGCCTCGTCGGGGACTTGAGGTTTTACTTTCCCATGATAAGCTTCTTTGGATTGCGTCGGAAAAGTGAACGTCTGCACGGGGGACACGAAGACGCAGCCTCGGGTTTGTCCTGCAGGAGTTTGACGTGAAGTGAAGCGAAAATCTGAGCGCCTACTTTGAAGTGGGGGAGAGTCGCGAGTGGATGTGGCTATGCTAAAATAATGTATACATCGGCAACTATTCGCACTTAACTCGTATTTTCTGCTTGGAAATGCACGGGGAGTGAGGGGGGCGGAGGGCTTTTCAGTCTTCACCAGGACGTATAAAAAGTTGAGTCGGAAGTTTCCAGCAGCAGAGACGGGGTTTTCTCGCGCAGACAGCGGGGAGGGGTGCGGGTCCAACATGGGAAGCGGGGTGTGCTCCCGGAGGCAGCGGAGGATCTTCCAGTGTCTCCTGCTGGTCACCGTGGTATGCGGGGTGATGTACGGGGGGATGATATCGTACGAGATGCACAGACAGCTCAAGAGGACGGAGGCGATGGCACTGAAGTACCAGCAACACCAGGAGTCCCTCTCGGCACAGCTCCAAGGTAAACACAGTGAGCGTGATGTGATTGTAGGTTGTTTAGGTGACAAGAGGTGAGCGTGAGAATCCGTTCTTTTGATGTCACGCCAGACTCCACTGACAAAACAGCAATTTTGTTTTTGTCGTGCGTGCTGTCAAACACTTCCTTTAAAATACCTCTTAGAACAAACTTGAGGATTTAAGAGGGATTCATTACGAACCATAGTGCAGTTCGGCATGTTGTATAGCACCTTAAAAATGTTTAGTTAGTTACTTGTGTCATATTAACCAAAATAAACAGTGTCAGGTGGTGGCAGCATGCACTGCCAGACACAGCTAGTTTGAACTAACGAAATAAGGGCGGATTTGTATGTGTGTCAAATGAAACTATCTCTCTGCCATCTGACCTATTGAACTGTAACTACACTGTTATAGCCGAGCAGTGATTTATCAAGAGCCTGTCTTTGACCCATGACCTTAGGTAGCCTAATCCTGTCATAAACCAGGTTTGAGAAATGAAAAATGGGGACATTTATACTTTGGCGCTCAATATCCCATTAAAACATTCAATGTTATGTATGAAATAATAAAGAGGGAACATTCTGGTTTCATGTATTTTGACCATGGTAACCATTGTATGCCTACTGTAATGATGAACTATGGTGCATGCCAACTGATACAACTAACTGAGTACTAACTCAGTAGCTTTGTAAACCATGTCAGAAAATCATAGTTTACAGTACCATGGTGAGTGAAGCTATGGTGAACTATGGAATACACAATAAAGAAAATAGTTAAACTAGGGCTGCCCCCTCTTGGTCGACTAATCGATCGTTTTGGTCTTAGTCGACTAAGATGTCTTTAGTCGATTAGAAGTTTTTTCAGCTTTTTTCATGCTGAATGACTTATTTCCAAGAAAATTATGATCACATCTCTGGTAAACACAAGATTTAAAGTGGTGCTTTTGCACGATTCTTTGTAGAGAAACTCAGTTTTACAGATCTGTCGATTAAATCATCGATTAGTCGACAAAATCGTATGAGTGTTAGTCGACTAAGAATTTCTTTAGCTGAGGACAGCCCTCGTGTATACATTACACATACAAGACAGAGGAGACAGATAAGCATAGGTCACCAAATATAAACATTCTGTTAAAATTTTCTCGCTGATATATTTAGCATTTAGCTCACTTTCCTCACATCTGAGACACAGATTTGAGACAGGCTCTGCTGCCTGGTCATTCTTGCCAAATAAAATATGATTTCACTTTGCAGTCTGTTTTTAACAGACTGTTAAACAGATTGACCTCTAAAGTTCAACAAAGTGTTCATACGGCTGGACAGGTCTGCATATAGGCCTACTGAAAGACTGAAATCAGACCCTGGCCCACACATATACTCAAGTGAGGTTTACTGCTGACTGGAGGCTATGACACACACACACACACACGCACATACACACACACACATACACACACACACACACACCTGGTTGTAGTCACTCTGTCCACAGGCTCACCTCAATAGTATAGCCTACCTTTAAAAGTCATGAGGTCAGCCAGAACATCTGCTTCTGTCAGCCACTGCTGGAGGAACAGAGGAGGAAAAGAGGGCACAGTCAGCTTGGTGTTACAATGATACATTACAGTACATTACGGCTTGTTTTTAAAACCCTCGGTCTAAAGACAGTATTGTTTGCAACACGTTTGATTTTGATCTGGCCATATTATGATCTTCTCTAGTCTCTCTGTCAACAGCGTAACCCTTACCATATAAACTCTGGGTATATTTGTCATTGAATGTTTTGAACTTGAGATGTTTTGCAAATGTTTTAGTCCCAAGTTTACATACATTACTGATGTAAACAAACCTAATATTGCAGCATAAAATGTTAATAACTGATATTTGGTTGTTTGTATAAAAAACATGTTAAAGATGGGGACTAATAGCAGGTCCTTCGGGCTACAACTGATGGTTATATTAATTAAAAGTTGTAATAATATTATGTAAAATGAAAACAAATGCCCGCTTGTCTGATCAACAGTCTAAACCCCCACAATGATCCATTTAGATCCACACAAGACTAAGAAAAACAGCAGATCCTCACAATTCAGAAGCTGCAACTTTTGCATGTTTAGTATTTATGCTTGGAAAATGACTGAAATTAATAGATAACCAAACTAGCTGAGGATCAATTTTCTGTCGATGTACTATCAATGAATGAATGATGAATAATAATTTTAGCTTTAGTTCAGTCCTGTATTTTAAAAAAGAATGAAGTGGGCGACCAATTTGTTTTGCACTTTTACAGTGTCCCTGGCTGCACTTCAAAGTGTGATGAGATACCTGCATTGTAAAGATCTGTTGACACAGAGTCACCAGTTATATAGATACAGTCATGAAACATTATCAATACCAGTAAACATATGGACTAATACATTTACCATGTTTGTAAAGTAGTGACACACATTGACATTAGTAGACCTCCCTGTATGACGAGCAAAATGTTTCTATTAAAAACCTAACGTTTAGCTTCTTGCGTGCCCCCACATGAAACTGTCTTGTCCTACTTTAACCTCACGGATTGACTCCCTCCATATAAACACACTCTTCTGTGCTGACACAGGATGTGAGGTTTTATGTCATGCCATTATGCCATGAGTTTAAAATTAACAGCTGGGCAGAGAGCCCGCTCCTCCTACATGGCTTCATCTATTCAGTACAAGGTTTGTGCCCACATCAGGGAGTGTGTCAGGGTTTAAGCCCAGACTCTGGACCTGTTAATTTAATGCAGCCTTTGATCCACCTACCCAGCAGTCATCTCTCCCTATCATCCACACTTTGGTCCAGCAGACCTACCCTGAAGCTCATACCTATCGCGTTTGTAAAAGTATGTGCATGCACATACACATGCACATAAGCCTGTGTTTGTTTTGTTGTCATGTGAAGCACTTGGTGACAAATTACATAAACAATAAATCTGACGTGATAGCTTTTGGTGGTAGTAGTTTGGGCTTCCAAGTAGGGGTGTAAAAAAATATATATTGATACTAGGGATAGGACAATAATGAATTTTATCGTGGATCATGATAAAACACATTCAATAAGTTGATCGTGGTGAATTTCCATTATCAGGATAATCGTGAATATCGTGAATAACAAATTGACTGCAGTTTACTACAGTGCATCTGTGATGCAATAAAAATATTTGCTTTTTTAAAAAAGTTGCAATGCTTTGAGAAAAAAGTCACAATTTCATGAGAAAACACTCGTAATGTTTCGAAGTCTTTCAGTGCCGTTTTAAGATTTTTTTGGGATAATATTGTGAATCGCAATTATTTTGGTAAAGATAATCGTGATATTAAATTTTCATATCGTCCCATGCCTGATACACTTGAGTATCACAATATTAAGTTTTATGATACTGTATCTATTCTCTCGAACACTGTATCGATTTTTAATTAGTAGTTTATGTGCAAAAACTTGCAGCAGACAGTGGATCATTTTGTGTTGTTTAAACCAGCGACTGTAGGATATCTTCAGCAATCTGACTCTTCCACTCCAATGTAACAACATATGTACATGGTGGTGTGTTCTAGTTTTCCTAAAATTATATTTTAAAAATCGCAATATATCGCAATATATTGAATTGTAACCCCTGTATCATGATACATAATATCGTATTGTCAGATTCTTGCCAATACACAGCCTTACTCCAAGTGTACATTTCATACTTCTTATTGTGTTCATTTCTAAGACAACACAGTTGGGTGGGGGAGGATAGATAACAAGATAAAAGAACAAACAACCTCAAGTAAAGCAGCGTACAAATCCCCCCTCAGTTGAATATCTGTTTTCCTTGACGTGAGCAGCTTTTTTTTTAAGTCAGTTTCAGGTCTGCGTTATACAAATGGCTCCTATTTCCTTTTTCAAAAAGCTGCTGGAAAGCGGATGTATCCGGAAACAGAGAGCATGGAAGTATAATGTGACACTTTGAATGAAGTTGGTATTGCTTAACCCCATTTGTATCTCTCATCTTGTGCACCACACCCTGGCTTTCATTGTGAAACGATGGATCATTCATTCAATCACAAGGCCCGGGCCACTTGATATCCATGGCTGACTGTTGATTTCAGTTTTTTTTGTGTGACCTATATTTAGAGGTGAGCCATGGCTTGGGGGGCTGTGAGCTCACCGTATTGATTCACGGTTGCCCACTTTAACCACAGGCTGGCAGTTGTCAGTCATTTAAAAAGGATCAACTGGCACTTTGTGGTTTTACATGCACTCTGACAAATGTGTCCCAGTGATTTAACACCCATTCACTCCACCCTCCCACACACAAATGCATCTTTGTTTTTATGTCATTTGGAAAACATTAATCAAATGGAAGGATTGCAGCCATCTCTAAATGGGTGTTGTAATATTTTTTTTTTACATCCCCAGCACTGTTGTTGCCTGCTGTTTATTATAATGAGAGCTCTTGTCTCAACAGTTTGAATGGTTTGTTTTTATTCATGAGATTAAAAAAAATACTATTATCTACGTTTAGAATATAAACCAGAAGCTCACATGAATATTAAAACTAAATCACTCCTTTGATTTTAGAATTTGTTACTGGGACTTTTGTAAGATTGTTGCACCAGGGGTCTCAAATGTCCAAATCTCTCTGCCCTTCAACCTTCATCTTGAAGTTATCATTATTTGGTTGATGAGAAAGTTGCTGGGTCCACCTGTCTGAGGGTTTGTGTTAAGTGCTGAACGATTTTAGAAAAAAATATTATTATTTTCACTGATATTGCAATTGCGATATGATTTGCGATATTCAAGGGAATGATCATTTTTACATCATTATTCTAATTTTCATTGAAAAACATTAAAATGTTTATGGTGTGATTTTTGCAGGTACCAAACAAAGATGTTTTCTTAAGTCTAATATCATGTGTAGGCCAGGACTTCAGGTATTTTGACACATATTTCGCCTTTATCAAATATTGTGCCTCCTACGATTTGAAAGTTGCAGTGGGCCATATTGCAATTTGGATAACATTTCGATTAATTGTTCAGCTTTAGTTTATGTTTATTAGTAGGAAGTAAAAAGAAAGCTGCTGCAGGAAGTTTGAAAGCCACAATTGGTTTCGGTGGCAGCTTTGCGTAAGTTTCCCCTGCTGTTAGAGAAAGCTAAAAATAAATGTAGCTTATAACTGAAATGAACACATTATTGGAATAAGTTCAGATCTGCATTGAATCTCACCCCCTTCTAAAGTGAGCTGGTCTCCTGTGTTTGTGTGTGCGTACACAAGGGTGGGAGTGTGAACACACACACACACACACACACACTCCTCAAACAAAATCTTGGAGCTCATTTCCCTCTCTGTGTGTGCGTGTGTGTGTGTGTGTGTGTGTGATTGATTGATAGTATTCACAGTGCACACTAACTCGGCCAAATCTAACCAATCCAGTCTTCTCCACATCTAAACCAGTAGGCCAGTAAAGGTCACCACCATAGAGAGCGCCCTTGTTCTCGCACTGCCGATGCACTTTAACCGCACCTCGAGGGAAATGCTTCATTGGTCTAAAGGGAAAACCCTCAAACAATAAATGTTCATTCCCATGCTCGTTGAGGTTTGAACAAGATCCCGAGATAAGGCTCGGTGTAAAATGAATCCGTGTGTGTTTAGAAGCTCTATGTCGCTGCTTGTTTTTAGGAATAGTAGTCTATATTACATTACTAATTATAGGGTGGAAACATTCATTAATGACTGGTGGATTCAACAAGGGGATTTTTGAGGTTGTAGTTTGTGATGTTGCAATATTCCATATTTCTTTAAAATGCGAAGAAAAATAATAGGCCATTTTATTATTTTCGCCAATTTGTAATTTATTCTCCTCTCTTTACCTTGTCCTGTTATGTTTTTATAAATGTTTATGTGAGGCGCTTTCAGTTTCTGTGTGCAATGTATGTAAATTACGACTTGGCCTATTAGTGGGTTTTAATAATTCAAATGCACATTCAAATGACATCCTTTTTTTAGACTGTAGCCTCTTTGTAGCTGCTGCCCTGCTTGTCCATGTCGTCCCCTGGAGAGAGGGTGTGTGTGTGGAGCAGACTGAGCTAAGAGCAACATGGCCTCATCTTTGGCACTTCTCACTGCTGAGAGGGTACAAAGCCTTCAAGGAGTAAAATAAAAACCTCTCTAATCTCATGCGTCTGGACGTCCATCTGATCAAGCTCAGGGAGGTTTGAAGAATTCATGCAGACAGTTCATATCAAAATAAATAATTTGGAAAGATTCTCGTTTTAAGTTTGATGGATTTCAGACATTTTTACAATTATAAAGCCTGAAGGTCATATGTTACTTCTTATGACGTGACGTTATAGCATTATACATAGTCTTGTAAAACTTTGTATTGTCAACATTGAAAACTGGTCAGGGCAGCGTCCACTGATGGCTCACTGATTACTGCCTGAAGTCCAGTTCAGACCAAAGATTCGCAACGAGACGAGTTGAAACTTGCAACTTCTTGCAATGCGCTGGTCTGCAACAGTCTTTTTTTTTGTAGCTGGATATAATGGATATAATTTGCATCTTAAAATATGACAGAGGATAGTGATAGTGAGATATGTGCTAGGCTTAATAGGTCAACGTTGCAAAGTCGATTCAAGGTACACAGTCTACGCGTTCTCGTCACCTGGGCACAGACCAGAAAGATAAAAAACAAACATGGCTGAAAGCCAGAGCAGCGCGACAGCCTCTGACGAGGATTTAGTGCTGACAAGGGGAGCTAATAAATGCTGCTGCAATCACCAATAACACATTGTTCAGTATATTGTTTTTATATTGTCATGAATATTGTTACCACAAATTACCCTGAAATATCGTGATATATATTATTTTAAGGCTATATCACCCACCCGTAATGATAATAATAATAAACCTTATTTATAGCACATTTAAAAACCAATGACACAATGTGCTTTACACGAACAATAATCTGATTCAAAATGGCCGGAATAAAAAAATAAAAATACACCTGCATTTTTTAACACAAGCTTGATTCAAAAGATTCAAGATTCAAAAAGCTTTGTTGTCTATCACATAATGACAGAAAATTGTCATTGGTTAGGGACTCACAGACAACATAAAACCATTCACAGATGAAAGACATAAAAATGACATACAAACAACAATTCCATAAATAAATAAGAGCAGATGTGCAAAACTGCATGACAAAGTAGTGACCGTCTATTCGGCCTTGTTTAAAATGGATATTGCAGTTGGAATGAAAGAGTTTTTAGATTTTAGATTTTCTTTTTGGCCAGAGATCCTCTGAAGCAGCTGCCTGATTAGAGTAGCTGAAAGGAGTGAATGGAGTGTGATGGGTCCTGAGTGATAAAATCTGCCTTCCTTTTTACTGCTCGACTGTAAAGGTCAGAAAGTGGTGTCTGAGTGGTTCCGGTGGTTTTGATGGCATGCTTTTATGATTCTTGTGAGGTTTTTCTTTGTGCTTTTTTCCCTGAGAAAGTTGTACCAGGATGTAATGTTGAATGTGAAGACTGATTCAATGAGCCGGCCGGTATACTGCTGTTAAAATGTCCTGTCTGATGTTAAAACTTTTCAGCCTCCTCAGAGAGAAATGTGCTGTTGGGCCTTTTTGCAGACCCCGTCCACATGTTGTGTGATCTTAGCAATGGCACCAAGATATTTTCTGATCTGTGCATGCAGGTTTTCTAGGCCAATGACAAGAATCAGATTTTTTTCTGTATTTGACTGAAAAAAAATGCAGACATCCAGCCTTTCACATCTTGTAGCAACTTAACCAGACAGGACGATCAGAAGGGTTATTTGTGTGTATGATGTGACTCAAGGGGAAGCATGTACAAGGAAAATATGTTTAGTCCTAAAATTGAACCCTGGGGTACTCCACATGTTGTCAGGGCTAAAGAGGAGACACTATTGCAGCTCCTAAATTAAATGGCAACAGCTGCCCACAGACACCATAACGACAAGATCAACACACTGTCTTTTGTTTAGTTTACTCACTGTTTGATGATGGTTGTTGATCCACAAATGATGGTTCGGGTCTGATGGTTCGGGTCCAATGGTTCAGGTCCGATGGTTCGGGTCCAATGGTTCAGGTCCGATGGTTCAGGTCCGATGGTTCAGGTCCGATGGTTCCTTGAATGGTTTAATTGCGAGTTGCTAGATTAAGCTATAAACTGCTTGCTGACTATAGCATTACAAACTAAATCAAAAACCCCAAACAAATCTTCCCCAAAATAAACAGGTCTTTTCAGAAGTTCAAATCATTGGGGGAATAAACAAATTCATCTAACAAAACTAAGTTTAAACCAAACAAAAAAGCCAAAAATGCTGCAGTTGAAGACTGTGTCCTCCTGGCATCTTTCCACAGTCCACTAATTCAGTGCACCTGCCTTCAATAAAGAGGAGATACCAGGGGCACGTTCAATCTGAAAACATAGTTTTGCTGCGGTTTCCAGGTGAAACGACGTGTTTCCTCTAAACGATGTGAACGGGCTTTGAGATATGTTTTCTCTCATTTGGTGGGTGTGTCAGAGGTGTTATCCAGTCAGCAGCGACATGTATGTGATTGATTTGATTGATTTATTTATGTCCGTGTCATGCACACAAAGTGCCCAACGCAAATTTCATTATATTTCATTTAATAAACCCTGCTATATTAAGAAGGCAGTGCACTTGCGTAACACAACAGTGGTCAACGCACCACCATTTCTGTTGAAATAAACGTTTTGCAACATTTTGTCGAGGCTGAATGCACCCCAGGTCAGGTGACGCTGTGCACTTGGTTTACCACCACAAGGTACCACTAGGTGCAGCCAAACTATTTACATTAAAATAATTAAAGGTAATGGCTCTAACAGACACAGTCACCATTTGAAAAAAAGGCTGACACTGCTGAAATCTGTTTATCTAGATGCCACAATCTAATGTATCAAATCTCAAGGCTGCACTTAAGTCCAGTAAAATGAGAATGGGGCAATCTCTGGCATCTGCATTCATTAAAAAGTCATTTGTGACTGTGAGAAGGGCGGTTTCTGTGCTATAATTCTTCCAAAATCCTTACTGTCAGACAGGGCTTCCAGGAGCTGTAATGAAACTGTTTTTTCTCAGATTTTGGCCGTAAATGGATGTTTGGAAACCGGTCTGTGGATATTGTAGATACAGGGATTAAGGCCAGGTTTTTGAGAAGAGGCTGGACACAGGCAGTCTTGAAATAGTCAGGGACACAGCTGGTAGAAAGGGAAGTGTTCACTATATTGAGCAGACGGGGCAACAACATTCCAAATCTCTAATAAAATTTCGAGGGCATTACATCAGCTGGACTAAAGGCGGGTTTGAAATGAAGCAGTGTCCACTAGTTTGTCAACAGAAACTGGGTGAAATGGCTGAAATTTTTTTGGCAGGAAATGTCTATAAAGGAAACAGGAGTGGAAATCTGGGACTTGATACCTTCAATTTAGTTAAAAACCTAGAATATCTATCAAGCTATTTAGATAATCAGTTTGAATTTAATGTTTGTGCTTTATTAGTTTAGGTAACCATTAGTTACCTTAATAATCCTTAATACCAAGTGTGTGTCTCGTGTGTGTGTGCGTGCGTTTTCCTGACTGTCTCTTTCCCTTCAGTCTCTCCCAGTTTGTCTGTTTATCTTAACCCTATTTGTGCCTGTCTCATCGGTGTTAGCTTTCCTCTGTTTCACTCTCTATTTCCTTTCTTCCTTTTTCTCGCTAATTCTTTGTGCCCACATTTGCTTCTCTCTCTTACACACTTTTACCCTTCACAGTTTTGTTATCCTCGTGAAATTGTGACAACATTGTGTATTTAACAGTTTATCCTGGAATCTGTTGAGTTGGCACCGAGGAGGAAGAACAGCCACATCATCAGTTAGACCGCCCAGCGCCCCCCCCCCCCCCCCCCCCCCCCCCCC
>JAOVVB010239036.1:0-22461 GCA_028570985.1 Heterobranchus longifilis | reverse complement strand
ACTGAGGTTAGCACAACAAGCTAACGTTTAGCTGTTAGCAACATGTACTGAGGTTAGCACAACAAGCTAACGTTTAGTCATGATGACTCCCTGTAACTCTGGATCTGCGTCTGTGTATTGGGGTTCATAAAGATGTCCCTTTGGATCCAGAGTAATGGATTCATCGTCAGACATTCTAACGGTGACGTGAATCTGTGAGAATCAACGTGAAAACAGTTGAAATAACCGTACGTAGTAATACTGTAATAAAACCTTTTAGTTTGAAGCCCCTGCCAGCTTGCAGAACTATTTATTCTACGTTCAGAACCGGACAGAACTATTTCTTCTACGTTCAGAACCGGACAGAACTATTTATTCTACGTTCAGAACCGGACAGAACTATTTCTTCTACGTTCAGAACCGGACAGAACTCAACATCGGAGCTCTGCTAGTAAGCTAACAGCTCTGCCTCCACTACACTACTGGCAGGTATTTCATACAACTTAATGTCCAAAATCCTGAACTGTCCCTTTAAGTTCTGTCCTTACTTTGGTTGCTGAGGTGTTTTGTGCAACAGTTTAACTGACTTTAAGGGATTCCTCAAGTATAGGACCAAGATAAATACTTATGTGAACATTTTAAGGAAACCTTAAGGGTGTTTTGTCAGAATCACTTTTATTTCTGTATTTTTTAATGTATTGATAGACACACAGGAAATTGTCTTGGCAATCAGCATTAAAACATAAATTAAAAACAGGACTTTAGATATGTATAAAGGCTACATACTCAGATTGTTAAAAAATGTCGAGCGTCAGTGCTATCAAAGTCCACAAATAATAAAAGTCTGCAGCACAAATACAGTGCAAGACTGTTTTTCAAAAGTGTCATTAAAATAGTGGCTGGTCAAAGGCAGCGGGGGGGTGGCAACTGATTTTATTTGAAGGAAACCTGAACTCAGACTTTAAGGAAAATCTTAACATAAGGGCAGTGTTTTTGTTGACGAGTTGTCTGTACATGTTTGTTTATTAATGTTCCTTTACCTTGAAGAAAAGAACATGTGTGACAAGTTAACGTGTTGTGTTTTAGGTATGATCCAAAGGAGAACAAATGGACCCGTGTGGCGTCCATGAGCACCAGGCGTCTGGGTGTGGCGGTGGCGGTGCTGGGCGGTTTCCTGTACGCAGTCGGCGGCTCTGACGGGACGTCACCGTTAAATACAGGTACGCTCCACCTCACCTGTATGTCCACTGTGACACCTGACCTTTGATTATTCCTTCTAAAAAATAACACGTAGGTTTGAACCTATTTGAATATCTATTTTTGTGCATTACGTCCATAAAAGTGTAAACCAACACAACGAGAGACATAACTACTTGTATACGTGTATTTATTTCAACATAAACGTGTCTTTTAAAAGATCTACATACCTACACATTACACAATAAACAGATAAAATAATCACTATACTGTAAAACTTAAAGTGACAATCTATTTACCGGAGGTAATGGAAAATACAGTTCAATACTACAGCTCCCAGAATACACTGGGGCAGCTAAACAAACTATTGTCATTTTAATAAAAGTCTTTTTCTATAATTCTGTGAGCGACCGGATCTGATTTTCATGCTGAGTCCACATCTGCGAAAGTGAAAGTTAACGTTAGCATAGTTAGCAACATTAGCTCGCAGCCTGTCGACTGCAGCTCATTGTTCTGTTACTCCCTTCAATATTTCAAACTCATCCGCTGTCACAAAATCAACAAAATGTCCGTTGTTTTGTTTTTGTTTTCCGTGTGGAGCTCACTGACAAACACATTGCATTTCCTGTGTCTCCTTCAGAATAAAGGTCCACTCGTGTTTCAGCAGTTAAATGCTTTTAATGTGATGGTGCAGCAGCAGGAAATTAGCAGTAACTTAACATGCTGCAGTGCTGCTTTTTTCACAATCAAAGATTTGTTTTCATAATGTAAAATGAATGTTGTGTTTGTTTTTACAATTGTAATATGTAGAATATCGTCAGGCGTGTTTGTAGCAGTCATTATTTTCTCTGTGTGGTTTCAGTGGAGCGCTACAACCCTCAGGAGAACCGCTGGCACACGGTGTCTCCGATGGGCACACGCAGGAAGCACCTGGGCTGCGCCGTGTACCAGGACATGATCTACTCTGTGGGGGGGCGGGACGACACCACGGAGCTCAGCAGTGCAGAGAGGTACAACCCCCGCACCAATCAGTGGTCTCCTGTCGTCGCCATGACGTCCAGACGCAGCGGGGTGAGTGCTGTTAGTTACCCGACTGCTTTCATGATCCACTGCAGCATTTCAGTTCTGATCCGGGTCACTTTTTACACGCGAGCCAAGAGGAGTACACGCGACGTGGTACAGACCGACACAGCAGCACATGTAGGACCTCAGCTGTCCCCTGAAACAGCTTTTCTGTCATCAGTAAGCTGACGAGTCCTGACTACAGACGCTGATATTCTTGCTTTGAACTACGCAAACGTGACCCCTCGTGGGGGCCGGGACCCCTCGTGGGGGCCGGGACCCCTCGTGGGGGCCGGGACCCCTCGTGAGTGCCGGGACCCCTCGTGGGGGCCGGGACCCTCAGGTTGGGAACCAGCAAGCTAAGCATTGTTTAAAAACAACCTCCTAAAACCTGCAGGTTTTCAACGCTCACTCAGACTTTGGTTTCTCAGCCTCTGGAGCAGAAAGAAGCATGAAACCAAAAACAAAACTTTGGCTTTTATTGTAAAGTATTACGTTTGTCCTAATGTCCACTAACATTCTTTTTAAAAAATCCAAAAAACACGCTCACATCGCATCAGGCGAAGTATCATGTATGCAGTCTGGTCTTTACGGATACATGCATATGATGGGTTATATAATATCATGCGTTAATGCTTCTGATTATTATTATTATTATTATTATTATTATTATTATTATTATTATTATTATTATTATATTTATGTTCTTTTGTCACAAAGAGTTTACAAAGAAATAACTGATTATGAGCCTTTATTAGTGGGCTGTAATTAGTTTTCATCGTGCTCAGACGTTTTTGGCTGCAAATCAGCACCAACAGGACAGTTCTGGTTCTGTCTGTCACACGAGGGGACGGACAAAGTACAAGCGTTACCATGGCTACCAGATAAACATGGCCCAATCAGATCAGTTATAAGATCACTGATCCCTGAACACACGTCACCATCAGCAGATGGATTTATTAGTAGTTTAATATCATATATAATAATAATAATACACTTAATTTGTATAGCACCTTTCGTACAAGAAATGCAGTTCAAAGTGCTTCACAGCAAAAGGAAAATGACATATAATAACCTTAGAAGCATGTTAAGACAGTAGGAGTGATGATAATAAAATTAAGATATAATGCATAAAACGAATACATAGAATGCATAAGAACAACATAAGATCAGTAGTACTTCTGCTATGTTTCAAGGTAGTTGTTTATCTTTGACCCGCAGTAATTGTGTATTGTTTTCTCTTATCATAGGATTTTTAGAATTATTCTCACGTGACCTTCAAAAATGTACCCAGTAAATGATCCTCAGAGTATCACAATAATTCTTAAGCAGACTCATCAGTTTGATCCAGGTTTCTTCTAAACCTCGGTTGAAAACCTTGGGACCCAGTTCCACACAATACCACAAAAACCTAATGTCTGTCCTTTTTTTTGTCTATTCTTATTATCCAAAAAAAATTATTTTCATCAAATCTTGAATGTCTGTTAAGATTCAGAATCCCACCTGTTCTTTGGATCGCAGTGCTGAGGCGGCCCGGTCTCGGGTCTTTGGTCCCCCGTCTCACCCTTCTTTTACAGGGAGGTTGGGGCTGAAAAATGTCTTGGACTCCAAGACCGGACGTCCTCAGTCCAGCAGTCCCACTTCATTGTATCGGCAATTTCTGGAAATCAACAGAGTCCAGTCAAATACCAAGTGTGCAGATCATCTGTTCAATCGATTATAAAAGCAGCAATAACAGTACAGTGTATTAAAATTGCAGCTAAAAGTGTAATGCATAAGAACAACAATAACATAAAAGTGTAAAACGAATACATAGAATGCATAAGAGCAATAATAACATAAAATCAGCCATGGTAAATAAAAGCAACAATAGCAGTACAGTGTCTTCAAAGTGCAGCAGAGAGCAAGTACAAAGCTATTTAAATGCTCGTTTTAAGCTTTCTTTTGAAAATATCTAGCGAGCTGGCGTCCCTGATATCTATGGGCAGTGTGTTCCATAGTTTGGGGGCGTAATTGACAAAGGCTGCGTCACCGATTTTCTTTCTGCTGCTGCTGGGAACCTCCAGTAAACCAGCAGCAGATGATCTCAGTGTTCTGGAGGGCATGCAGCTAATAAGGCAGTTAGCAATGTAGCTCGGTCCTTGCCCATTAAGGGCTTTGTATATAAGGAGGAGCGCCTTAAAGTCAATTCTAAATGTTACAGGAAGCCAGTGCAGAGCAGCTAAAACTGGACTAAAATGTCATCTCTTCTTGGTTCTGGTTAATAGCCGAGCTGCAGGCTCTCAGTTTTTTTTCGAGATTTTCAGAATTTGATCTTTGACCTTTACATAAATGTATTTCCTTGAATTCTGGTGGAATTCTTAAATGGATCACCAAATGAATGGGCATCCTCAACTTAGTTGGAAATGACACATTAAATGTTTTTTCTACATTGTTTGGTTCTAAAATTAAGCGCGTTTGAACATTAGACCCGGTGGACTGGCGGCCATCTTGGATTTGACCTCTGGCATCTGAAAATATTCTCACATTATGGTGTATACTAACTATGTCAGAAATGTCATACTTTACTCATAAAACTATATCGAGAGCTTATCCACTGTGGTGATGCTAGGCTACCTTAAATGAACTATAATCAATCCAGATTGATGTGAAACATCAGGTTTATACTGCTCAAAAAAGCATTATGTTCACGTAAGTAGAACAGTGTGGATACGAATCATACAGTTGTGCCTGTGTTGATAAGCAGAAGCAACAAGGTGACTTCACACACACACATACACACACACACACACACACACACAAACACACACACAGCATCTGTCTGATGTGCAGCCGTGGAGCTGGAACCGACTGTCCTGTCAGCAGGGTGTGTGATGGCTTACACACCTAGCCAAGTTATCCGCCGTTCCCCCCAGAGAAGTTCGAAGGGAGTGCTCTTTTGTCTGTTGGATGCACTTGCAGCGCACCCAGCCCTCAAACGCAGCAGCGCAGCTGGAGGAGACCACAGTTCCTGCAGGGAAGAGGAGAACTGTGTGTGCTTCAACTTTGAACTTTTTGGCTGGATTCTGTGAAGCTGCTACTTCCCCTCTGAGCTGAGGTGGTAATACTAAAATCCAGCGACAGTATAGATTACCTCTGCCCCTACACTTAATCTGTGTATTTCTTTGAGTAAGCGCCAAATCATTTAGCGTGATACAGTGACAGGGTGGGGAACAAAGTGAGGGGCATGCCCAGTCTGGGATTCTGGACATGCCGGTTAGCAGTCGGGTGATATTTGACATTGGAAAAATCCTGAGAGTAATTTGTCAAAGCTGACACCCCAAGTAGGCCTAATCTATAGCTGTGAAACCATTAAGACCTTGGCAAAACAGAGGAACTCCCATTGAGATCGAATTCTTTCCCAAAAAAACAGTATTGGTCCGAATCAGCTTGGAAAACTTGGGTGGGAAAAGAGAATGAGTAATGTTCTCCCCCCTCTGAGGGAACATTAAAGGGGGGATGTTTTTAAGAATCAATTTTTCTCCACCTTTGACATCTTTTTTCATTTACGCCCCGGCACTAAAAACAATTCATAACTTCCACCTGTTACGCCGGTTCTATGCATTGATTTGGATGTCGACGGGTATTGCAGTGCTCCTGCAGATACTGCAGATCTACATCTCTGTAGAATATTGAGAAATTGCCTTTATTTTTACATTTGTAGAAACATGTATATTGTTGGCAGCACATTTTGGACGATAATCTGCTCCAGACATCATCGCTCCACATTGATTTTTATCTGATTTCAGAGTTGGTCTTCATACCATTTAAAGTTAGACGTTTTGGGAAATCAATTATTTGCTTTCTTGCTGAGAGTTAGATGTTCAGATTGATACCACGCTCATGTCTGTACGATAAATACCGATATGAAGCTACAGCCAGGAGGCGTGCTAATTGCTGATCTTTAGAGGTGCTTGTATGCATATTTTGTTATCTTTGGACTAGTCTTGCGTAGCCAGACTTATCTCAACAGCGCTGCTGGGGGAAAGTCTGGAGTGAATGCACAATCACTCCTGGATAGTGAAAAAAAAAAACCTGGCCTGTTTGTATTTCTTTAAACCAATCATTGTCCTGGGTGGCGCCGCAGCTCAGATACAGCAACAGTGCCTCGTTTCGGTGGAACACCTACACAAAAATGTTGTAAACATATTCTTTGTAGATCTTTACAATCATTCATTGAAAGAACAGAGCAGGCCTGCCATATTGCATGATCCAAATCTTCAAAACTTGTCATTGTCAGCGTTTAGGTTGATAGCTCGGAGGTCGTTGTTGGTAGCAAACAGACTTTGAGAACGAGAACACGGATGCAGACTTCCTGTGCAGTAAGGCTTTATCCCCGCACTGTTTGGTAAGCCCACCAGACTACCTTTGGACAACTGTTTCCAGTTTTTATTTGCCTTATAGGCCATCTGACAGAATTGCCAACTCTTTACATACTGTTTCCATCTTCAGTCTGAAGTTGCCTCCAATAACCGATTTCCGTGGGGGAAGGCAGATTTGATTTTCCCCAACCAATCACCAGAGATTTTCGCTCTGAGCCGGCTAACTTCCGGTTTAGTTCTATGCTAATTGAATGTGGATAAAAGAATTCAATCATGCAGCTCCTCTAGACTTTCCAAATGTTATTGGACCGACTTGATCAATTCTAAAAGTGATACGAGTCATTTTCAGGGGGTTCTGACAATGTATCCACCGTTTTACAGCCCCATCAGTAGCGATGAAGTTGGCTACGACGGAGCCTATGACGCAAGTTTAACTAACTTTATTGTGATTGGCCAATGAGCCCAGTCCCGGAACACGCACGCAAGGTAAACTGTAAAGGGACAGACAGGGCTGGCATTTTATGACGGTCCACCGGCCCATCGTGATTTGTCCGAGTATGCCAGATGGCCACTGGAGCGAAGAAAAAACAAACTACGATGTCGGCCGATATTGAGAATATTTAATCGCACAGCTTGACAACGGCATTAGTTAGGTCACTGCCTAATCATTTGTCCACCCACAATGCTCATTGGCTCTATTGGGGGTTTTTTTTTACCAAAAAAAACGTTTCATGTCATGATGTCAGACAAATCAATCAACTCTGCGGAGTTGGCAGATTCAAAAATCTGCACCCACCCAAAGTCTTTAAGATAATCACCTCCAGGCTGTAGCTTCATATTTATTGTGCAGACATGAGAGTGGTATCAATCTTCTTATCTAACTCTTGGAAGAAAACACAAAAGCATATTTCCCAGAGTTTCAAACTATTCCTTTAGTTTCTCTATGATTTTAACTTGGACTTGAAATATGTTTTTGTGGCAATTAACCCTCCACTCCCTGATTCGTAGGCAGTTTTGTCCTTGTGTGGATGTTCATACCAATATGAGTTTGAGGAAGGACAGGGCAAACTTTCTATAATAAATACAGTTTAAAATAAATTGCTCACGTGCTTAGTTGGTAACTAAGTGCCAGTGTGTTTCAGTTTCCTTTGATACGGTTGCTTAGGAGCAACCACAGCTCAGGCAGACGCCTCATTTGTTCCCAGGCCTATAACAGACATCACATGGACAGTGCAGTTCTCACAGACAGAAAGTGAGCATGTGTGTAAATGACGTACCTCTTTAGCAAGTCTTTCAAACATGTGCCAAGATCAATTTCCATCAAAGGTCCATGGGGAATAGTATCCCACCATCTTCTGGAGATGAGTCAAGTGTATTTTGGAGTGAAAACCACCAAGCAGCAAATGTTTTATCCACAACAGTAGACATCACACAGTCAAGTTCGCAGAAAGGTTCTCAAAGTCTTTTCACCCTGAGTGCAATGCAAAGCAAAAGTTTTTTTGTTTTTTTTTTGTTTTAACATCCAAAGCATACAATTAAAGGTTTTAAAATTGGTAACACTTTGACTACACTCATGCGTACAACATGTGAATAGACACAAGCAAATGAAGAAACATCTTCACCGACTTGACGACACACGAAAACATCAATTTGATGACACATGCACAGCATTTAGAAAAAGCGCTCCAAGAAAGAAGTAGAATTATGGAAAAACTTGGTGGAAGGGCGTAGCATGGGCCAAGGATGAAACCATTACAATCTGGAGCGGATCCAAATCAAATTATATTTCACTTTTGTTAATATTGCAAGAGAGGGCATGGCCTTGGCAGAGGTC
Source organism: Heterobranchus longifilis (assembly GCA_028570985.1). Taxonomy (NCBI): domain Eukaryota; kingdom Metazoa; phylum Chordata; class Actinopteri; order Siluriformes; family Clariidae; genus Heterobranchus; species Heterobranchus longifilis. Next base: position 14,028 of record JAOVVB010239036.1, on the reverse strand, counting down.
TGTGCTCTCTGAGTGCCCTTCTAGTTATTATTCTAGATATTATTGCAGATATCTGCTGTTAATGTAGCGTTAGCCTTTAGCTAACCCTTAATTGTAGTATCTGAATCATGCGATCACAATGATGGATAACCGACTTCTATAACTTCATAAACCAACAACAAGCTTACCCCAGTGGTGTGCTTGTGTTGTGTCTGTTTGCATTGTCTTTTCTTAATTTGCCGTGTGTTGAGCTCTCAGGGCCGCCGTAATTCTGGGATTGCACACCATAGACTGTATAAAAGAAGTGGACGTAGCCACTGCGACATCACCCATTGGTTTGTGGACTCCTGTTTTAAAGCCTCAAGTTCCGCATTTTGGCTGTCGCCATCTTGTTTTTTTTTTGGTGCCAGCAGTGACCATATTTGGACGAGAGATGAAGCTGGGGAGGAGCGAGGGGTGGATCTTGCAGACAGCTTGCGGCTATAGCCACCTGTGATAGCACCCATCTGTCACTCTAAGTGGCCATCCCCTTAATTATGCATAACGTTGAGTTTTATATAAAAAGTTATTTTAAAATGATCCCTCAGTTGTCATGAACGGGGAAATTAGGTATAGAGACCAAAACCGTTTTTTGTACCAGGCTATAGACATGTTTATTTCTGTTGAAAACTTGGGCATTTTAACATGGGGGTCTATGGGGATTGACTCGTTTTTGGAGCCAGCCTCAAGCTGCCATTCGAGGAACTGCAGCTTTTGGCACTTCCATGTTGGCTTCCTTTTTCAGCCCCAGAGGTTGTTGCACACCCTTTTTCTTTGGTCCAAGACTGACTCTCCTTTTGCGAAAAATGTACAGCCAAAGACGGTTCTAAACACACATTTTTTAGAGAATGAGTGATTGCTCAATACATTTATTTTTATTTTTTATTGTCATAGTTTTGGCTATCTTTTCTATAATTCATGATGGCAATTTACTCGGCGGTTTGAGATAATAACTATTGGGTGTTTGCCTTTTTTCATTTTCAAATATATGGTTAGATAACTGGACTGTCATGTGCTGTAAATCTGAGTGTGGCGGTATCGCTGCATTGTCTGGTGGATCAAATATTATAAATGCCATCACATGGCCTTGAAGCAAATACATTTTGTTTGTCTCATCCTGAGACATGCATCTGCCTACATGCTCACTTTGTTCCTTAGAGGTACTGAAAATACTTAATGTAGCCTGACCTTTAATCCAGAAAGCTAAACAAGTTGTTCTGATGGACATTTGACAACAGCCCGTGGAGCTCAGTGGAAGCCTGAGAGTGGGCGGTGGCTCTGTTCCCTCTTCCTCTTTTTGCTCATCTACAGTACATCCTCTCCCACTGTGAGGTCAGAAACATGTCAGCCAGCCACGGCTGTGTCGTTTTCTGGAGGTCAGCTGGCAATATAACTGAAAACATGCAACAACTGAGGCATTTTTAAACATGAGTGTGATATAATGGGCTACCTAAAATCATAGGATGGGATTTCCTTTCCTTGTTACCATTAGTTGTGTGTTTTCATACATGCTCAATACTGTATGCACTGCAGCACACTTCTGAAACAAAACTCGGGCCCTTGGACTGCCCTGCAGAGACATCAGAGTGAAAGCCTATATTAAACACATAGAATAATGTGTTCTGGAAAAATAATGGATGTAGCCACCATGACATCACCCATTGGTTGGTGGACTACCGTTTTGAAGCCTCGAGTTTGGCAATTTGGCCATCGCCAACTTGTTTTTTGCAACCGGATGTGACCATATTTTGATGAGAAGGCAGAGCTAGAGAGAAGTGCTAAGCCGCTGTCGTTTCAATGGCGCTGCACTAAAGAGGGAAAGTTTGTAGATTTTCAGCTTGGATTGTTAACACTGGGTGAGCGGGGAGCTCCGAAAGCTCGCACCCTTCGCTTTAGTGACACAGAGGCGGTTGAAAATCAGCAAACCTTCCCTTAAATTATCTTAAGCTAGCTAGTTTTGTTAGGAAGGTGCAACCATATGCTAAACAAGACATTTTTAGGCAACCAAAATGTTACAATTAACTGTCATGAAGTGAAAACACACTCAGTCCCGGAAGCTACGTCCATCTTTTTAATACAGTCTATGATTACACTTTCAGTGGCTGATATATCGTTCTTTCCCTTGAGCTGTTTTCTCGTTGGCTATTAACTTTTAACAGTGTCCATAAAATCAGCTCTGGACATTGTCCAGAGTTGCCCTGTGACACATGTAGCACACAACAGGAGAATGTCTGTTTCCAACACGTTCTCACTTACTGGAAATACTTTGTTTGGTTACTTACGTTTGGTTTAGGCGATGGGGGGCACCTGGGTAAAACGTGCAGGAGGCAGGACATGACGCATATTACACCGTGGTCACATAGCCAGTTTGTAATTTGGTCAAAAACAACAGAATCTCTTGCCATTCCTTGAAGTTGTCTGACAATTTCGGCGGCGTCCGTTACTGACAGAAGTTCTTGAATCTCGTTGTTTCTCCAGTTAGACATTTTTGCTGGTGTCATCGTGTAAATGACCCTTCTTCTTCACCCTTGTTTGTTTTCTTCTGATTTTGCGCCAGAAACGTAGATAGAAACGTCAACACATCCATTTACTCACTGTGAATTCTCCGGACAATGACCGACTCTAATCACATCGGACTAATTGGACATTACACAGCTTTTGTACTCGGGAGCTGACAAGGCAAAGTCCATTTAATGTCCGGTTCAACTGATTCGGACATTTGCGTTCTCACATACAGCTCCTCTGGGTGATGTCTAGATAAGTTCAGGGTTGCAGTGCATGTGTAAAAAGGCCATCAGCACTGTTCCTGACCCATTATAATCCATGTGCTAACCCAAAGAGCTTCAGAAGATTCAACATTTCAACCACTGGCTGTCAGTTATGTATTTTGGTACCACTCATCATAATAGAAGAATGACAACAAGAGAGCAAGAGCAGTGCCATGTTTTACCATTCAGCCATAGCTTGGCACCATTATCATTCAACAAGACTATATTTAAATTGTTTTTTCAGCTGCAAGACACAGTAAGCATATTTTCTAGCCAGCGAGCAAAGTCCTCATTGCTTTATTCTTCCTGTAACAGAATAGAGAAATGATCCTGAGATGAATAAATCAGAAATTAAGTACTTTCACTGCATAACCCATACTCTTGTGCAAGCTTTCACTTGGGAAATGGATTGTGGTTTTGGGCATTAGCACTTATATATTTCATCCAGACCCACTTGAACTGGCATATATTTAAAAAATGGCTGTTCTGAAGTCTTGAACCCTGTGGAAGGTTACTGCCGGTAGATGTGGTCAAGTGTGTGCTGTGTGTGCTTTGGACAAATTGTAGGGACCCAGAGGCACATTTTATAAGTCATATACATCTCTGTTTATGATTACTGATGTTTTTACATTTACTTGAATACTTATATGGTTGCTAAAAAAATCTACTGAGATGAACAAATAGCTAAAAGCAGATTATGGCCACTGTGAGCTACTAGAGACTGAGAAAAAGTTGTCATAAGCCTACTTAATGCAATAGATAAGACACATTTTGCAGGACAAAATATCACAATTGAACATATCTACCAATTACTTATGCACCTATTTCTGAACTTTGGACAGATCCAGGCTTGCGGTTTCCCTCTGCTTCCCTTTTTTTTTGCTAACCTTAGCTAATCGTTAGCATACTACTAGCATACTAAGCTAACTTACTGTCAGTTAATCAACAACAAATGGAATATAAACAAAAAGCCTTCACACTCAAAACAGATTTGAGAGTGGTGGTCCGTCTTCTCATTTACCCTTCTGTAAAAGGTTAATTTTTCAATTATTTGTTTGTCTTTCATTATAGAACATTGTGTAGTTGAGTAATTGAATATCACATGCATGCTGTGTAGTGTATGTTGTTCTGTACGTTATATTCAGTTGTGTAATGTTTATATTGAGTAAAAGTTTCCAACCAATATGTATTTTTATATTGCCTAATATAGGCTAGTTGGATTTTCTTAGCACTGCAGTTGTGCTAACTCCTTAGAGTTAAGGTCTAGATTAAGTGGTTGTGTGAGTGGTGGATGGGCAAAACATTTTTTGACTGTTCTGATTCACCAGGTGAGTCATTTAATGATTTACACTTCTGTAGTCTGGATTTCAAGCTCAAGTTCTGCTCTCGACTCAAAAGTGTTCTTCTTGTTTTCTTATATTTTGTAATGTTGTCTTTGCCGCATTATTCCAGCGGTTTGCGAACTTTGCAGAAATGTACACTGAGTGAAAATGTAAAACTTTCACTTCACTGTGAGGAAAGAACCTCAGTTTGGTTTGTAAGCCGTTTACTGCAAACCACATTATTCCTTTTTCATTAGCCTCATCATGAACCTTCACGGCAATAAACTTGATTGACTAAAGTGGTGCAAGCCGAGCCCGTTTATTACAATCTCAACTGAGAAGGATTAAAAGTGAGTGGTTTGGGTTACTTCAAATAAGTGCAGCGTGTCCACGGGAATTGAATTACAAAACCCCTTCTCACCTTGTCTGGTAACCCGAAACCCAAACTTTACGTTGAGAAATGTGGAGCTGGCACAAACAGATAATCTCCCTCCTCGGAGTTACCACAAACCACATGCCGCTCGCTCTCAAGAACACGCTCCCTTCCTTAACTTTTAGCCAACTGAACGTTTATTCCCACCTCTCCTGCTGAACAAGATGAGCAATTACACCCAACCCCTTAATGTGGGAGCAGAGTAATTTACAGCCGTGACAAGGATGAGGAGATGGAGGCCTAACCTCAGCTGCTTAGACATTCAAGCCCTCATTGCCCTTATTTTCTGTCACCTGCTAAAATAAAATGATCTATCCATATTGAGTTTCACCACAGTCTAATGTCTGTGTTGGTATCTTACTTAACCATGAGTAATCTTAGCTCTTAATTAGTGTTGTTCATCTGGTGGGAGGCTTTAGGAATTGAGAAGTCACCCTTGGGTCAAACTATGTGGCCTCGTATGAATTTCTCGCTCGTTAATTTTACTGTGGGCCTTGCCCCCCCCTCGTCACCCACTCTGGCCTTTCTTGGTAACGTGATCCTATATCTTCTCGTGGCGTGTTTCTTGAGCACAGCACAACTCAAAACTGTATAAATCATAAAACTGTCAGTTTCAGTCTTCCGGTCTCCAGCATGTTTGAACGCGAATGGTTCTTCTGCGCATCTCTCTCTGTAAATGTAAATATGAGACGGGTGAACGGTCGGTAAATAAGCACATGGCCGACTCAGATCGTGCTCTTGGCAAACACTCGTAGTGGTATCAGCACATGGATCATGGATTTAAAACAATCTGAGGATTTTTGGGCCAACCTTTGAATTGATGACCTTGTCGAGATTAGGGGGGGGATTTCAGTTTATCCAACGTTGTGTTTTCCTCTCAGGTTTTTGGCTTCTATATTGACAGAAATAGTTTGGTTCTTAACTGAGACTGACGTACGGGGTTAGCAGGATAAATTACATAGACTGCATAAAAGAAGTAGGCACAGCCACCGTGACGTCACTCATTGGTTTGTGGACTACCGTTTTGAAGCCTCGAGTATGTCATTTTGGCCGTCGCCATCTTGGGGTTTTTTTTAACCAGAAGTGACTATATTTGGACAACACAATATCTGGACGATGTGACCTTATTTGTACAAGAAGGTGAAGCTGGGGAGGAGCGAGGGGTGGACCTGCAGCATAACAGCAGCATGGATGTACTAAAGGCAGAGAGAGAGTCATATTTTAATTTAAACAGAGGCAGCAGCAGGATGATAGGCTAAACGGTGCAGGGGTGTCGCTGCGCTATTGGATAAATAAGATCAGCTGATAAGAACAGCTGATATCATGATTGACAGCAAGGAAATAATGACTGAGCATGCGTGAGAGGGGTGAATGGCAGGATGTATGAAAAATAAAACTACAGGCCTAAGCACGCAAAAGGATAGTCTTCCCGACTCAACGAATTCTATACATATGAAGCCACTTAGAATTTCCTGTGTGTCAATGCTGGACAGGCAGAACTTGCCTGGTCAGTGGCTGGAATTAAATTAATTTCAAATAAATTAAATTGAGTGTTTTTGTGAAGGAAACACCATATCATGGTAACACCCTGCAAATGAATTAATGAATGGGTGTGTTTACAGTGGAATCTAGACACATCCTGTCAGAAAACAGGAGGGGGACTCCCAGAGGCTGGAGGTGGGCTGGGAATAGGCTGGCAGTCGACTTGGAAGTGAAATTTGAGATGGCTTCATCTGTAGCTTCATTTGTCATAAACAGGTAAATTAGCTATAGAGACCAATTTTTTTTTTTTTGTATCAGGCTGTAAACATGTTTATATCTGCTGTAAAGTTGGACACTTTAACATGGGGGTCTATGGGGATTGATTTGCCAGCCTCAAGTGGCCATTTGAGGAACTGCAGTTTTTGGCACGTCCACGTGGCTTCCAATGGCTACCATTTATAAAGAAAAAGATATGTTTCATTTTGAAACGATTGTTGGTTGGTGATCAGTCGAGGGATTTAAGACATCAGAACCTCTGAAACAAAAAACTGCTGGGGCAAGAGTGAGTTTAAAGGGAAACATTCACATGTTCCAACAAATTGCACCCCATCTGTCCAATTTCTTCTTTTTCTACACATGCCTCTAAAGTCTCCCATGGATGAGTAAACGCTACACTTGCCTTCGAATGGAAACTTTGAGTGTTGTGGGTGATAGCAAATAAAAGTATCAATCTGTGAGTGTTGACTCTCGGACATTTTTTTTCCCTCCCTGCCAAAAGCAACCTTCATCTGAAAGCAGCAGCAAATCCACCCCGAGGACGGTGCTTCCATCCAGGACTCTCACCCTGCGGCAGCATGCGTGCACACATCTGAGATGCACTTATGTGGGAGTGCAGGCATTACTCTCTCTTGCAAAACACTTTGCTTTTTTTTCCATCAGTAACCATAAAAATTGTGCATATTATTATTTTCCATAATCAATCAAAAGCAAAGTTGGACTCCAGTTAGACTCCGGCCTTTGGGGGATCTGGGATTTTTCCGCTCCTGGCTGAGTTCAGCTAATTAGCTATTTATTTATTCACATCAATCGCGGGCTGTCTACCAGCACCGTTATGTTCTTATGAATTCAACACAAGATAAACCCGGATTTCTGGGAAGGTAGGCATGGAGTGGCCACAGTATTTAATTTCCTGTCAAACATCTGTGTTTTTAGATTAGACATGGTGTTTGCTCAGCATCATTCTTCACAAACAATAAGGAACAACAGAGCAAATAGAGCAGTAGCCAAAAAGACACAATGATCCATAAAAGAAAAACATTTATGAAACTTCTGAGGGTTTTATCAATTGGTGGTAACCGTCCATTCTCCCACCACTGCTCTCTTTCAAAAATGTTGCAGTAGGATTGTGTGTTGGATTTGTTTTGGATGTTACACTGTCCTTGCTGTGTTTTGATATACTGGATCTCGCTGTGAGCTGCCCTCATGTTTCTCGAACTTCACACGCAGTTGTCTTTCTCAGGTTTTATAAGTCGAAGCGTCGTGGGAAAACCTACTGACCGTTCTTTCATCTTTCCTCATAGCATTCGCTCTCTATTACGTTTTATTATTACATCTTTTTGAAACCACCCTTCCTTCCTCGAACTACCTCATCCTTATCTACCTTATCTTTATTGTTGTTTCCTGCTCCATCTTTTGTGCCGGGTTTTTTTTTGGAGTCATTCTCTGCTTTATCTCCATTACTTGCCTATCTCCATCACACGCCGCCTGGAATAAGTAGGAAAATGCACATGTTACGCCATGCTTCTACTGTGGGGGGGGGGCATGGTATTGAGCTTTTAGCCCGTGAGTCGTTCTTTTCACTAAGGTATGATGTCATCCCCAAAAGCTGTTGAAAAGTTCCCTGATTCAAGGCATTCATACGTGACAGACTCCATGATAAAAACGCTGAGCAGTGTTAGGGCTGTCTTTAAAATTGCATAGCCCTACTTCCCCCCCCCCCCCCCCATTCCCATCTTTTCTGCCATCTCTCGCTCTCTCTTTTTCTGTCCTACAGTAATGGCCTTGCTTTGTTCACTCAGCAGCATGCTATGTGCTCCAAGGCCAGATGGTCTGATGTAGGTGGCATGCTGAGGGGACTGAAAGAATATGAATATTTCACTCCATGGCTTACATGTGCGAGAGAGGAAGAAACTGTACATATACAGGCATGTTGCTGCGCCAGAATGCATGTGAGTCTATGTGTGGGTTGAGAAAAGAGGCACAGCAGATATACAGTAAGTGACTGCCTCATACATGGACGGATTATGAGACAATGGGCCCCTGGGCACAGACGTGTAAAAGGCCCCATCATATTTACTACATAGGAGCAAGACACAGACTTTGTGATGCTTTTGCCTCTTTGTTGTTTTTTGCGTCTCTTTGTAGGCCACGTCTCTGTTTTTTATGCCTGTTTGTGGTCATTTTGCGTCGCTTTGTAGTTGTTTTGTGTCTCTTTGTAGTCATCATGGATCTTTTTGTGTTTTGTATCTGTGGTAATTTTGTGTCTCTTTGTGGTCACTTTGCCTCTTGTGGTCATTTTGTGTCTCTTTGTGGTCATTTTGTGTCTCTTTGTGGTTGTTTTGTGTCTCTTTGTGGTTGTTTTATGTCTCTTTGTGGTTGTTTTATGTCTCTGTGTGGTCACGTTGACTCTGTGTGGTCAATCTCTGTCTCTGTGGGTTTGTATCGTTTTGTGGTTGCTTTGTCTCTTTGTGGTCGTTTGGTGTGTCTTTGTGGTTGTTTTATGTCTATGTGTGGTCACATTGACTCTTTGTGGTTGTTTTGTGTCTCTTTGTGGTCAATTTGTGTCTCTTTGTGGTTGTTTTATGTCTGTGTGTGGTCACGTTGACTCTGTGTGGTAAATTTGTGTCTCTTTGTGGTTGTTTTGTGTCTTTTTGTGGTTGCTTTGTCTCTTTGTGGTCATTTGGTGTCTCTTTGTGGTTGTTTTATGTCTATGTGTGGTCACATTGACTCTTTGTGGTTGTTTTATGTCTCTTTGTGGTCACTTTGTCTCTTTGTGGTTATTTTGTGTCTATTTGTGGTGATTTTGTGTCTCTTTGTGGTGATTTTGTGTCTTATTTGTGGTGATTTTGTGTGTCTTTGTGGTTGTTTTGCCCCTTTTTGTAGTTATTTGTCTCTTTGCCATTGCTTTCCATCTCTGACACTTTGTGCCCCTGGGCCTGTGCCTGGCCTGTTCAGTAATCCATCCATGTCCTCACAAAGAAAGCCTGTCCCCTTGGAATGACATGCTATACCCAAGTACAGGAATTCATTTTCTCAGGCTAGTGGTGGATTTCTCACCAGAAATAGGCTCATTGCTGGGTCAAAGTTCATTTCACACAGCCAGCTGGTATATGGGCCATGCATGAGTTCCTTAACAGCAGCTGTGTTTACATCCAGATTAGATTGATACAGGAAAACAGGCGGCAGTCCTGCCACCGTGTCTTCTTCGCCTCTCTGGCTTTCATCTCACCCCTATGCTACATGTCCCAGAACAACACGTTGGCTTGAAAGGTTTATCCCCTTCAAGCACCTTGACTTTACTGAAATGATGACAGGAAGCGTCACTCTTTTATTGTCCGTGTTCTGTGAATCCTGTGAATTGTTCGAAACACCTGCAGTATGTGTGCACATAACTCAGAGATGCTGCAGTTTATTTGATTGTGCAGATAGATATATAGATCCGGTAGCACTGGAATGTTTGCAGTGATGTTTTGTTTCCTCATCACCAGAATGACCCAAATGTCAGATCGCTGGTTCTCGAGCATAGACCGTGTAAAAGAAGTGGACGTAGTCTCTGGATCTGAAAAGTGAAGCCAATGCGGTAGTGCCTTAAACCTGCATTCTCTCTAATGGCCAGGAGACTCTACTGGTTGCAAAAAGAAGTCTGATTGTATAGACGTCTATGAGAAAATGAGCACTACTTCTCACTTGATTTATTACCTCAATAAACATTCTCCTGAGTTTATGGTTTCAATTGCGTCGTCTTCAATACAGCATGATGTTCATTTAGTAAATTATGGTCCCATTTAGACTAAAATAAACTATAAAATAGAGTATGCTCTAGGGCATGGTTACCTTTTGATTGCAGGTTCGAGCCCCCGTGTTGCCTCCGGTTTGGTCGGGTGTTCATACAGGCACAATTGGCCGGGGGAATAGTGTGATCCTCCCACACGTTACGTCCTGCTGGTGAAACTCCTCGCTGTCAGGTGAAAAGAAGCAGCTGGAGACTTCACGTGTCGGAGGAAACGTGTGCTCGTCTACAACTCTCCCCAGATCAGCAGAGGGGGCGGAGCAACGACCGGGACAGCTTAGCAGGGGGGGTTGGCCGAGTACAACTGGGGAGAAAATGGGAGAAAAAAAAAGAATGAGCTGTTTTTATTTACATGGAGGCGGCCATCTTGCAGCTACAGTAGCCCAGAACGGACAAACGGCCTTTTTGCCCACCAACATTTTGTTTGTGAGAAGTTTGCAACCAAAATCTGTTCAATTAGCTTATTGTCCCTGGAGGCCACCGTAGCTTGTGCATTTCTCCAAAAGGGAGGGGTGAGGGGTGACCATCCACCAAATGTTGATATGATACATATGAAATGTATAACGGCAACGTTTTATTCTGGTGACTGGTCTGCCTCGTTACAGTTTCACATTCTGAATGTATGAATCAGCGTGTTTCAATGGGTTTCAATCTAGAACCTCACCATGAGATGCTACTAAATACTACACACTGTACCTTTAAGCTTTTTGCGTGTCATTTAATGCTCCCTTCTCATTCCCAATTCATCACATACGGATGCTTCAAGAAGCCGTGGCGTTACTTTTACACGTCACAGTTATAGTTAGACTAACTATGACACTTCTCGATGGTCGCAGTTTTAAACACGTGATTAATTCAAACAAGACGTATGTTTAGGCAACAAGACTACTTGGTTAAGTTTAGCAAAACATTGTGATTTGGGTTAAAATGAGGACATTTGTTACGTAAATTAACTTACGTACGTAAGTCACGTTACGGTCCCACACCAATAACTAATTTCCGAATATCCAGGGCTTAAAATCCCTCATGTTAAATGCTGAATTGAAGCTTGGTTACTGAATGGAGGGGTGAATGGGAGCAAGCCAATCTCACTCTAATGTGCTCACATTAGTAATTAAAGACAGTTGAATGAGGACAACCGAGCAGATTCCCCTTGTTCAAAGTTCATGATTGTGATAGTTTCTGTCATCATCTGCCCAAATAATTTAAAAGCACCAAGAGTCGACTACAAAATGTGTCAGTGGAGTCCCTGCCACATTTCAGTGTACGGCTCTTTAAAAGCCTGTTGGCAGCACAGTGGCATTAATATTTATACTTGAATATGAATAGCAGGAACAGATTTCAGAGATGTCAATTTTCTTTTCCAAACTTGCTTTCCCAAGGCTGTCATATTTTGCTGCTTCTTTAATGATCAGTTACACAATTTGTACACATTCACACATGCATACAATATGCATCCCCATCATTCTATGCCTCTGTGGATACACACACGTACACAGGCTTGTCTTAACTGCCATGAACCAAATGCTTCCCTCCCTTCCTCTGAGGGGGTGGGGGCTTTTAGATGAATTGGCCTGTGAAATATATTGGATGATGAGAAATTGAAAAATGGAAATTCCCGCTCCGCGGCTCTAGCCGCTTCCTCGGCCCCGCAGTGATTGACGCTTTAATCTCCCTCTTAGTCTCAGGCCTCCCGCTGGTCGAAACAGCTCCTAGCATTTAAACAAGATCTACTCACACCAGGAACATCTAGTGACGGGGGCGGCTCTGAGAAACAAACACTGTCGGAGGAACTCAGGTGGAAAGAAAGAAATTGTTCTAGTCAAGGGGCAACCTCTGGGTCTGAAAAGTGAAGCTGATGGTGAAGTACCGTAACCCTGCATTCTTTCTACTGGCCAGCAGGGGGCGACTCCACTGGCTCCAAAAATATGTCCTGTATTGTATTTAAGTCTGAGAAAATGAGCTTACTTCTCACTTGATTTATTATCTCAGTAAACATTTTCCTAAAGTCTTCTTCAATACATGCATGATAATCATTTTGTAAATTATGGTCCCATTTATAGTAAAATAGAAGATAAAGCAGGGGGTGCAAACTTGTGATTGACAAGTCGCTCCCATGGTGCACTGTGTGCTTTTTGTCTTAATGCGTTGACGCTTTCACAGTGTGTGTGTGTGTGAAAAAAAAAGTGTATTGTTCAGCGTTTGGTTGTGCACTCTATTGAAAAGGTCTATAGCACATGGTCTAAAGTCCATGGGGCATTTAGGGCAGGTCTAACTCCTTTTTTTGCTAGTTAACCGCCACATAATCTGGGCTCAAAGTAAAGGCCATTGCACACTGAGTCCGTATTTTTTGTTCGAAATTGTTGCATGTTTAAAAAAATACGTGTCAATCACATTTACACACCGACGCCGAAACTTTCATCCATCATTAAAGTATTCAGATTGATTTTCTGCTTTTTTTTGCATCTGTCCAAAGGAAAAGAGAGGTGTTTGACCACTCAGAACCACCATCCGTGCAAACATCATCATCATCATCCAAAATGTAAATACAAGACAGGTAAAAACACTTAACACTTTTTTTCACACTTCAGAGACTCGAGCTTCTCCGGCTAAAATAGCAGGGAGTTCTGCGTGAGTTTCTCTGAACATGAACATGAAGGACACGCAGGCCGGTCGGCACAACACCGGCTAAACAGCAGCGGATCGTCTCCTGCACTCGCTGTCAGGTCCAATGTGTATCAAACTGGACTACTGACATCCTGAAACACACCTGGAAAATGACAAGCGGGCGGGCCTGCTCTGTTCTTGATTGTAAAGATCTACAAAGAATATGTTTACAACATTTTCGTGTAGGTGTTCCACCGAGTTCCCAGAGGCACCGTCGGGGCGTGGCACCGGAAAGCGCACTGGATCCAGACCTTCCTCCAGTATGGAGATAGGTCCGGCTATGCAAGACTGCCCCTGATCTAGTCTTTGTTTTTCTGCTCTCTCAGTCTCAAACTCCTGTCTAACCTGCAGAAGGATTCTGCCAGCCATGTCAGCGACATCGCTGGCCATGTGGAGATTTGTGTTTCCTTTTATTTAGGTGTCTCTCTCTTTTGTCTGCCCCTTCCTCGCCCCTCTTTCTCTCTGTCAGACAGGGGGAGGACGCTTGAAAAGGTGCACCATGTCTCCCACGCTCGCTCGAGCAGCCACTATGAGGTGCCTTCCACTTCACAACAGCGTCACACATCAATTATTCAGAGCCACTGAAATAAAGCAGTTTGCCTCCTCTATCTTTTAAGGAGGAAAGAGAATTGTAAATGAAGAGGCACATGAAGTGGTGACAACTCCAATGCTCGTGCAATTAAAAACGTCACTTTTAAAAGATTCAAAGTAGAAAAAGAGTCTAAGTGTAGTCTCCTGGCTTTTTTTTTTTTTTAGAAGATCAGATGTAAGAATTGGATTATTCCCATTCATGTTGCACTTTGTCTTTCAATTAATAATTAATTTTCTCCTTATCAATGCAGCAGGTGGCGTTAAAGCCACTATCACGGGAACTAAGGGTACCACAGCTAACTAGAATATTTGCATTTTCTTCAGAAAATGCATGTGATTGCTGCATCTGCTACTGCCATACATCAATATGTCATGCACAAGCTCATGTAGAACTTATTTACCAAGTTTCATTTTATTGAAGTCAACACACATTTTTGACTTTTTTTTTCTTCACATTTTCGGCTTTTTTCATATTTTTGACTTTTTTTCACATTTTCGACTTTTTTCATATTTTTGACTTTTTTTTCACATTTTCGACTTTTTTTTCATGACTGACTTTTTTCATATTTTCGACTTTTTTTTTCATGAGTTGGACTTTAAATGGGATACCAGGGGCACGAAGCTCTTGCGGGTGCAGATGGAGGTGTTTACCGGGTGGGGGTGCTTAAAGTGTGGGTA
>JAOVVB010239030.1:0-37833 GCA_028570985.1 Heterobranchus longifilis | reverse complement strand
ATTATTATTATTATTATTATTATTATTATTAGCACTCATTCTAAATATGCAACTCCCCAAAGCAAATATGGCCGAATCAAAAAAGTGGAAATGAGACTGTGTACATGCCTGAATTGAGATCACGATTTTTTAACAATTAATTGTGCAGCCCTACTACTTAGTTAAGGTTAGGAAAAAATAACAGGGTTTGGTTTAAAATAACTTCTTCCTTACGTAGCCTAACTACTGGATGCAGTTACATAGTTGACGTAGGACGTGACGTACGTATACGGAAGTTAATTTACAGGTTAACTTAAAATAACAACGTTGACTCACAGGGGACACAAACACCGATCTCCTGGGTGAAAGTCTTGCGTTTGTTTGACCCATTCATCATTTTTGGTCTTTACACTGTGCCGCCTCACTTCCTCGTTTCCTCCCATCATAATTACTACGGCCGCTAGAGGCCGCCGCCTAACAGCAAACATCTCGTTATCTACGAATTAGGTATAACTACGAACAGTGAATGAGAACAGCCTGCCAGGGGCCAAGACTGAAGAGAAGCTTGGATAAAGAAGAGCGAGGTAAGAGAGATTGTCTCCTTTTTTTTCTCAATGCACTACACTCTGTTGCCTTTCTATTTCAAAGGCCACACTTTCATTAAGTGCCGCCACTGATATACAGTCAGAGTACGACTAACAGTGACTGCATCAGCTCCTCAGGTGTTTTGTTCAACCTATTGTATTGATGACCAACTCAACAGAAGAGCATCATTATCTTCTGTCTGCTTTACTACAGGGAGCTCACTAATGGGTCAATAATTGGTGCAAATTACAAAGTGAACAAGTAGTGGCGTAGCCTTTGGGATGGCTTGATTGAGAGGCCTATGTTATGTCGCATTGCGGGAGATCCATGCATTCTCTTGACTCTAATCACCCCTTTTCTTCTTCATTCAGCCTCTCTTTATTTTTTCTCCCTACGCATGCCCGGAGAGTGCAACGCTAGCAAGTGGGATCATGCAGGGCTTTTAACAACTGCGGCTATTTATGCAAATACAATCAATATTTGATAGTCCCCTTCTCTACTGACTCTCTCTCTCTCTCTCTCTCTCTCTCTCTCTCCGCCCCTCTCACTTCCTCTCTCCATCTCCCTCTTTAACAAGAGACTGCAGTAGGGGCATTAATTAGGGCCAGACATGCGCCAAGGATTCCCCACAGGGCTGAGCAGCGAGGCCAGTTCAGACCAGGCCAAGAGAGGACAGGTTTGTCCTGACCACTGCAATCAGGAGACAATAAGAGACCACGGACACAGCAGCAATCTACAGCCGCCCCGCTAAACTTTAACAGCTCTATTGAACTGGTTTCTACAGGCAATGAAAGTAAAAGACACACCGGTATTTGTAATAATAAACAGCTTTTCATTTCTTTCAACTTGGCATTAATTTGTAAGTTGATGGATTGTTGAGTGAATTGACAGTTTGCTATAAGCCTCATCCCCCGTAGTTACTGTTGCTACGCCTGCTAGGCTTTCTGTTTTCGCAGGGCAAATATGCAGTTTACAATGAATCATAATGGCAGATGCACCATTAAAATCCACAGTTGTTTTTTAAACAGTGGGCCCTTCATTTCAGACAGAGGTAGACCAAAGCAGGCTTTGCTGAAATGTCTATTGGTGGCTAGCTAGCTAATTACGCTAACTTTAGCTCCACTAGTTGGTTGAAAACGTTTCAAGCGGACTTGTTTTTAAACGAGAATCTTGTAAAAGTGGTCTTAGGACAATGTGGGACACTTTTTGCAATTCTGACTTGTGTACCATATTTCCAGCCAATACATTACATCAACACAGTATACCATTATGAAATCCCAAAGATGTTTCCTTATTAATTTTTTTTCAGATATTGTACTCAAAGGGAAAATGGAACATACATGAGTGTCCCTTGTGCCAAAACATTACAGAATTTGTGGATTGTCTAATGTGGGACACTAGTTTTTAGGCATAGAAAAGCCTACCTTAATTTATACAAAGCAAACTATAAACCCTCATGGCTAAATGTGCATACCCATGTTTGGTCATTTAATTTCGTAAGCCTACAATGTTTGGGACACCTGCTCAGTGGTCACCGTACTCATAGTCTGGCTTACCGGGTGAACTGTGCCTGGATAATGCTTTACTTCCTGCGCGGACAGGAAGTCCCTACCCTTCGAGTTCCCGTTCTTTCGCTATGGGAAACAACCTCTGAGTTATCAACCTACACATTGAAAATGGCCAGTTTTGAAGATTTGGATTGTGCAATACGGCAGGCCTGCTCTGTTCTTTCAGTGAATGATTGTAAAGATCTACAAAGAATAATGTTTACAACATTTTCGTGTCGGTGTTCCACCGACGATTGTGATTGGTTTAAGGAATTACAAACAGGCCAGGGAGTTTTTTTCACTATCCAGGAGTGAAAGCACATTGAATCCAGACCTTCATCCAGTGCGGACATAAGGCTGTGGAGATAGGTCAGGCTATACAAGACTATTGTTGCCTAAACTTAAAGTAGTTTTGGTGCCTAAACCTGAATCACAGACATCATGAACCTGATGATGAGAATACGTTGCACAGACTGCAGCTGACAACAGATCCATACATTTATTCATTCAGACTAGATTTATATTTTACATTTTGCATCAACCTCTATAAACCAGTTGTTGACTTTCTGTATCCCTTCTTGTCATCACATTGTAAACTGAGTGTGTGTGAGACGAGGCAGCAGCAGAAAGCATGCTAACAAATCAAATCCACAACCTTGTGTCGTTGTTTCTTGTTTATGGCAGGAGACGCGGGCTGGCCGGGGCTTGGCACACCGCTGGAGGCAGCCGATCCCGTACCGGAGTGGAGGAGGGCCGAGCGCTCCAGCGCAGACAGGACCCCCAAACCCCCGGGCCCAAGCCCAGTACCAGCCATACCCGGAGCCAGCTGCTGGGACACCTTCTGCAGCTCTGCTGCCAACTGCTTAGGATCCACTCCGGGGGAACGCTGGCCTCCTACTGACACAAATGCGTACAGTAATTCACCGTGTACTCACGTGAAATAGGTACACAGATACATGCATGCATGCAAAACAAATCCTTGTACATACCAGCCTTAAGCTGGACATGGTGCTCCAGGGCTTGTGGGTGCTCAGGGTCAGACAGCATATTAAGGTCGCTGTTTGGATCCATACAGGAAATTTATAATGGAATATCAACCAGTGTATCTTAGCAGTAATCAGTCACAGAGTGATATTTGTCAGATGGGGGGGGTGTGGAATGAAGAGAAGGGAAAGGAGGGAGGAGAGAAGGTGTACACGGGTGCAGAGTTACCATATTGCGACTAAACATGTTGGAGTTTCAGTGGGACAGAGGGGTAAATGACGACAGATGTAACTCACAGTCTCACACAGAGCTCCGCCTCTGCACATGGCTGGCCCATGATGCACTGCACCTCTTCGTAAGTCTTTCCCATCAGAGGGATCCCGTTCCACTCCAACACCTGCATTCCTGTGGCGTGATAAAGGCAAGCAGGCAGCTTCAGAGACAACAGGGCGCCATCAATTCCCACACAATATGTTATTGCCTGTCGGCGAATTCATTTCACCCCCTCCCTGTGTAAAATGAAACATGATTCAGTCGGGATTCTGCAGCCTACATGCTCACACAGCAGAAGTAATACTCTACTACACCCAGTGGGAAACTCTTAATAATTTCATTTTCAATTTGGCTTTTGTGTTGACTTTGACATTGCATCATTATAACATTGCACACACAGCACAGCAACAGTCATCTTATTTGTTTTTACTCAAATGAAGAATGGCACGTCACATGTAGAAGAAGTGATATAAAACAACGCATCTCAAGTAGTATTAAAATGTGTATATTAATAATATAATATACAGAAAATCAGAGCACAGCACAGCAAACTCAAACTTCCAACCCAAAGCCAGACAACCCAATCACCAGAATAAATGTTGGCATTGTATGTTTCTGCAGACCGTGGAGAGGTTACATTTGTACATTTCATATAGCAGATATCAACATCACCTCATGGGAAAGCGTATAAATAGCACTTTTTTCCTGTAAAGTTTTTATTGACAGTAACTTTTACATGCCAAACTATAATTCAATACAGTTTTAGTTTTGTGAATTCAAACAAAACTTAAGTTAAGGCAACAAAACTAGGACTGCGTCCGAAAATCACATACTATGCACTAAATGCAATACAAGCAACTACATGCAATGCTTAAATTACTGGAAAAGGTAAGCAGCTAATCCAGTGGTCACAGGTGACAAAATCACTGATTTCTAATATGTAGAAATGTAAATGTAAGAGTTACAGAGTTCCCTTGATCACTGTCTGTCTGTCTGTCTGTCGGTTATGAATGTTATCGTCACTACTGCATTGCATTGTGGGATATTTTTGTGCTACCATAGTGTCCAGTGTTGCATACTGTAATATATCCACTATTGGTTTCATACTAAGGTTTCAGATGAATACTAAATAGCATGTTAGTGTGGAATTTCGGACACAACCTAGGTGGTAAATTTAGGAAAAACATTGTGGTTTAAGTTAAAATAAAGATGATTGTTATGCAAATTCTGTAAGTTACCTAAACAATGTAAATGTGAAACGTACAAATGTTAAATATCTGTGGTTTTGCAGAAACATACAAACAATGGCAACATTTAATTGTGGCGGGCGGGCCGGGCCAGAGGCCTCACTTACACTGACACTGAAATCTGGTCTTCAGATTAGACTTCTGCTTACGAAGTAACTCACCAGCTGCTGTGACAATAACGGCTTGAATTAATATTTCCATTTTCTTCTGCATGAGCCACTGCTCATTTAGATTATCCCTTCTGCTCTCTCTCTATATAATTCACCATATCCTCCCCCACTTTATTTCTGTTTGCACCTGAAGGCATGTTCTGCTGCATCTCTGTTTCAGTGAAACATAAACATCACATTTACAAATTTACAATTCAGCATAGAAAGTAATCATCGCCAGCCTGACCACTGTTCCCATTTTTTTTATTACAACTAATAATGCCACGAAAAGAGGGACTCTATATGTTATTATTACCAAACCAAAAACAATGAATAAAATACATCCGACCAAGAAGAAATACATCAGCTGCTCCGTCCTTCACCCCCTCCCTTGTGCAACAGTAAAGTCACGGCAGTCCCTGTGGTGGAGTTCCCTTTAAAGACGGAAGCATTTTTGTCCTAAAAATATCTCCAAACTGTGGGAGTTACCATTGATATTTAGGTTTCTCTCTGTCCAAACAATAAACATTATTAGATCGATCATTTGAGAATTCTAATGTTCAAATTGAGGAGGGGATTTCTGAACATTCATAAGCTAATTATTGTGTGTTTTTCTATGCCTGCCTTTGTGTATTTGTGTGTCTATGGCGATGCTAAATATAGCCTAATGACTAACCCAGCCCAGTGCTGTGGAGGGTGAGTTGACAGGCTTTTTCTGTGTTTGGATGTGTCGGGGAATGAGACGTGACAGACCACACCACAGACGGCTGCAGCAGCCTCTCACATCTCCATCTGGAATTCACTGATTCAGGCAGCAAGTTTTTACACAAGGCTTATACACTGCCCTAAAAATAATAACAGTTTAAAGATTTGTGTTTACACCATTAATCTCTCAGGCCTCAGAAATGATCTTCCTCACCATGCAATGTCGAATGAATGCACCACCTACGTACACCTTATAATCCGAACAGCGTGTTCTCTTGAGGAATGATGGAAATATGAAGCGTTTGTATTACTATTCCACACACTGCCAGCAAAAACCTTTTTTTCTTCATGCATTTGTAAATTTGGAGATTTGGGGCAAAGAAAGCATCCAAAATACACCTGTTTATTTTACTACACTTTGTCTATCTGCATCTAGATTTCTCCTAAATTAACCAAAAGTTAGCATCAGATAACAGCATTACATTTGCATACTTAAATATAAAATCTCAGAAAATTGCAATACAAAAAATAATTGAAAAATTTGTAAAATAATTAGTTAATTAATACATTTTACTCTATTTACCTGCAGTAGCTTGCAAACTTTAGCCCATGGAATTTTACAATCCATACCTTTAAAGGCCTTTTTCTTGAAATGATTTATTCTTTTCTATCTATATTCTGAAGGTTTTTACAGAGGGGTTTGTTCATATATCATTCATAAGCCATAGAACATTTTATTCCTAAAAACATGGTAAAAATTGATTTTTATTTTTTTATGGCTGTTGACAGTATTTTCTGATTTATGGAGTGATAAAAAGATCCCCTCTGTAAAAACATTTGACTCTAACATGTCAACAAAATGAAACCTGGCTTTATCCAATGTTCACATTTCTGTTCTGGAAATGTATGCAAATGCACACATACTTAATAAGAGAATGCCTAATTTGCATATTTAAACATAATGTTTCAGAAAACTTGTAATACAAACAATAGTCTTAACTGTTTCATGGTGATATCTAGTTAAAATGTTTACCCCATTCACCTGTGTCTCCCTTTAACATTTTATTTTCTATTTTCTTTTTTTTTTTCATTCCAATGGTGAATGTTGTTTTTTTTCTGATTAAAAAATGTAAATAATAAAAATAAGCCAGCTGGAGCAGATAAACACTTATTTATACCACCTCCTTTTCTCATTCTCTTACCCTCTATAACTTTCCCAGTTTGTTCTGCCGCTCCACCGGGGATAACTTTGGCAACGTAGGCTCCGATCTCTCCTCGGCTCCCTGGAATCTCCTTCCCACCGACCACGCGGATCCCGAGTCCGTTCCCTGAGTGAGAAATAAACAAATCCTAATTAACCAAAAAGTGATAGAAAATGTGTCCTTCATTATTAATCAATTATTTTTTATTTATCACCCTCTGCTGGTGGTTTTTGTATCGCAGTCATTTAAATCATTTATTTGTAATTTTGCCAACTACATTAAGTTGCTGAAATATATGATAAATATGAATAGAAAAGTGAAACAATATGCACTATTATATCTGAATATACCTGTTTGTCTCTCTTTTCTTTTTTGGTGCTGATTTTGTTTAAAAAAAATAAAATAATTGTGTCTTGACTGTCAGTGTAATGGTATTATATTATATTTTTAATTCCATCCTTTATGTGATTGTCAGTGTAATGGTATTATATTATATTTTTAATTCCATCCTTTATGTCTGTATTTTTACCTGTCTTGTATTGTATATTTGTCTTGTGCTAAATAAGTAATTTAGGTCCTGTGATCTGTGTCTCTAGTTGATGACATCATCAGGAAGTATCCAGGAAGTTCTCAGACAGGAGAGCCTGCAGGAGGCAGGAGGGCAGGAGTGGATCAATTTGTTTGAACACTAAATAAAACTCGGCAGTAGAAGATGTTACAGTCATGACTGGTTCCTAGTTATTGCAGAAATGCAACATTACAGACACCAGCTGCCAGAAAACTCCAAAGAAGAAGAAGAAGAAGTTCTCAGAGCTTAGGAAAGCTTGGTCTTTGAAAGCACCATTGGTATGTAAAAGTAATCTTTGGATTTCTCATTTACTGATATATGTTTGCGTATTTTCACAAATTAGAGATATTTGAATGGTTTGTGTGCAGATAAAAATACAGATGTTTGTTTGTATTCATGTTGGCTACATGTTTGCATGAGATACTTTGTATGTAGCGACATCATGCTTACCAGCTTATCTTCATGATGCATGTGGATCTTATTTGTATATTTTGTAGACTGTGGCTCGAGTCCTTTGGTCCAAGTCTCAAGCAAGTCCAAAGTATTTTCCCAAGTCAAGGTAAGTCAAGTCACTCCCACCCGCAAACAAAAAACTTTATAAAAGATTATTTATTTCTTAACATTGACAATGTTGAATGTTTTTTATATTTTATATTTAAACTGGAAACATAAAATCAACACAGATTCGTCATTTGATTCATCCTGTCTCAAGTCCAAGTCGAGTCTCAAGTCATTTATTTTCTCTCAAGTTGCAAGTCATCAAAACTGACATGAGTCGACCCGAGTCTGATATTTTGTATTAGTGCTGGGCGACATGGCCAATATCCTCTATCCCCATATAGGTCATTTTAACAATATATATCACGATATAGCGTGTTTTCTGGTAATTTGTGGTATAGGCCTACTTAATTTTTACTGTGTACTTCAATGTGCTATTGATATCATTCAGCTACTAAATGTCAAATTTGTTGATTTTGTTTACATATACTGAATTGTGATTTCATGGGTTATTGTTGGTCAGACGATGAAGCTAAGATAGCTAATATGTGCTAACACCAGGTGTCAGTTTTTGATATATCATACTGGGAAAATGGCTACCTCGGCTTTTCTGCCTCTTAAACTTCTTTAGCTGAGTCCAACGACCATCAAAAGCAGAACCAATGTTCTCCTTTTTCCACACTAACGTGCGACCAACATTGCCAACATTGTTATATTATTGGCTCACGAGACTTGTTAGAATCAAGAACCAATGATAATATTTTTTGGGGGGGGAAAAGCAATACTTTTTATTTTGCACCTTCCTTAAAGCTCTGTAGGTGTATTATTTTTAATTAACGCAGTGAGAATTTGGACACTTTTTGACTGTATGTATGCCAGTTTTATCCTACTGTATAAGCTGCTAGTTGCTGCATTAGAGAAAGTCGACTTGGATCTTTGTTGTCGGTGTAGTAATTGGGGATGGAGTTCATCTGCCGGTCAACTCATGCAAGGCGCGTGTAAAGAGGACAGGACAAAAGCATTATGTGCATAATATGGCGTGTGTGTGATCTGTAGTTGCCTTGTACCTGACACACTGGTGTCCTTGGGGTCTCTCTTCAGTTTGGTGCGAGTGTGAGGGAAGGCATAAGGGACCAGTTTCATCTGAGAGAGACAGAGTTTAAAGAATATACAGCATGAAGAAAACAGGCTTCCTTCCAGAAAACATGTCAGCTTTACTATTTGTCTGAACATGAGGAAACAGCATAGTGTGAAGTTGAATGTTGTTAGCTTGGATCTCACCTGTCTCCTGTCTGACATGTTTCCGCTCTGCGGATGCCCTTCTCTTGGCTTATCAAACCAATCTGTGTCCTCTCTCCTCAGATGGTACGCTAGGCAGGGAGAGATAGTCGTTAACAGCCACGGACACACAAACACACACCTATACTGTACCACAGATAGATTGATAAATCTCCGCTTTAAACATTGCAATGGCTACTTGTGCCGAGATCAATCTTGCAAGCTTTGGAAATCACACAAATCTGTGCAACACACAGTTTGTCACACGTCCATCCACATTTGTACAAATGCAGGAAGATATCTGATCTGTCCTGGCTGGATAGGTGAAAGCAAAGGAACTCCGGTCCACCCTATCCATGCCGATCAAATGATCACTGCAAGCACTGAATGAAGGATGAATACATTTCAAGAGCATTTTAAGTTTGCATGCTTTTGATACCATGCAGTGCTCCCCGTCTCAGTGCGAGGGCTCTTTTCACATTTTCATAGCTGCTGTAAATGAAACATTGTTGTTGAAAGAAGCCTTTGGAAATCCTGTATAATATTTTAAGAATAATTTCAGACAAAACACTGTGGGTTGGAGTTGTCCCGTTGTGTGTTTTTATTCCAATAATAATCATAATAATCATAATGATAATTATAATAATTAAGGGTGTCACGATATTCCAAATCCACGATTTGCATAAACTTTTGATTTTAAGGTCACGATTCGATAACATTTTTAATTTAAACATTTTTGCAGCACTGCCATTGTTAGACTATGGAGTCATAAAGATCAACTGATCACTGGTTTTATACCCTGACAATTATCATTTACATTTTCAAATTCTTCTTTAAAAAGATACATGGTATCAAGTTTAATATAACTGCCACATTTTTCTTCAGGAATGTACCACGCGAAGGCCATATGGACAAATTTAAATAATTGACTTAAATTGCCGATCCTGCTTTTGATTTTGATTATTGAAAGTGAAAGCTGATTTCAATCGATTTCTGATTTAGAGTTGAAATTGTGACACCCCTAATAATAATGTACTTTGTAATGTACAATTGTTTGTACTCTGCTCTATTTTTCTTAATGAAATAATTTGAGGGATGAAGCGGGAGAAATATCTACACAGTATCTAAGTCCTTACCTTCCACTGTAGCTTATAATATAGGATAAAAAACCATATAGCTGAAATAGTACTGTATTATGTTAATGTATCTATGATGTACTGTAAGTTCTGCTCATCATACAGACATCTAACACATGTAATGCATGATATGTGACATCTGAAAGACATCGGATGTCTTGTGTTACTCTTAGCATCATTATTGCAAAGCCAAAAAATAAAATAAAAATCTAAAGCCATGGTTACAAGGCATGTTTTACATTAGAAATGCAAGTCATCACTTTGGTGTTCAATGCAATAGATTGTCACTAAGGAGAGAATGTGCACAGGTCTGCCAAATGTCTCGTTGTATTATCAGTAATCTAATTCCACCAAGGAGATGCACCAATAATGATGAAGAGAAATGGCCTGAAGACTATATACACTGAAGGTAAATGTTGCCTGATAGCTAAATGTCTTAATTAGAAAACACTTATCAGTTCTTATCAGTATTAGAGTTTTCTGATCTACAATCAGTAAAGAGTGGCAACATCGACCTTCAGAATTCTATAAAATAAATTGGATTAAATGCCTTAACATATGTACTGCAATAGCAGTTCAAACATTTTTTGTGGTAACACTTATGCATGATAACACCTTTTTTTTTTTTTGCAAAAGTGCATGAACATGAATATTGGAAATGGGTCTGATATGCTTACAGAAGCACTATGATGTGCAGTCATTCCAGAATGATTTATATCTGAAGTCACTTAATATATGACTAGGGCTGTCAAGCGATTTAAAAATAAAAAAAAGAATTAATTACATGCTTTGTGATTAATTGATCTAAATTAATCGCATATATCAATATTTGCAGTCAAAAGCATTTAAAAGTATTCAAATGGTAGATAAGTGAATCAATTAATAGACACTAGAACTGAATATGTGACTATTAAGATATTTGTTTGCTTGGTAGGTATTCGGTTTCAATTTTGGGATTCAGATATTCATGTTTCTTTTAATAAACCGACACGTATTACAGCGCAGTGTTTCCATTTCAGCTCAGAGTGAGACTCTGTTGCTGTTATAGAGCATCTTTGTTTTCACAGAATGCAGGGCTACACACACACACGGTGCACCGCACAGAGAAGCAGTTCGCTAACTTGTTGCTCTTGCTGCTAATATTAGCTGCTCTATTTCAACAATGTTATGAATAAAGGTGCATGCAGGCTGAAATTCACCGTGGTGTTTTGTCGGGATTAAGCTACGAGCAGAGGACTTATTAGAATGTATGCAGTGTAAACACTGCAGCCCTGTGCCGTCCAGCTCAGCTGAGAACGGAGAAATGTCTGGCTGAGTTGAGTTAACCGAGCAGTGTGATGTGTGTAGAGGTCTGTATGGTTATACTGTAGCAGCCTGCTGTCGTTTTCGGGTGATTTAATGAATGCAAACACAGTGAACGGCCATGAGTAATGCGCTCTTGCACGGCACTGCCGATTAAACTGGTGATTTTTTTTCTGTAATTAATTAATTTAAATGAATGCGATATTTTGACAGCCCTTTATATGACACATAAAAAAATATCTAGTGCCATTAAGATGGGTTCATTCCAGAATGGATCTGTCATGTCAACTACTAGAGATCTGCAGCCTGTTGCACCAGCTGGGCGTAAGTTCTGTCTTAAGTAAGGGTGTAAAGTCCACACTAAACCATATGTTGACGTTAGTTTGATGCTAAAGCTGTGTCGATGTTTGGTTGCACCACAGAGCTGTAAGGTTCATCTTAGTCCACACTAACTAAAATACTGTCGCAGAAAATTACGTTTTCACTTACTGTGTCCAGTCAGTGAAAAGCATTATTCTTGATCGAATCAGAGCAAATGTTTATTACCGTTCTCTTTATACATCCATGATTACAGTGTTGTCTCTCGTAGCTTTGAACAGCGATAGCGGACAGGCTAATGGCTAAAAATAACGTTAATCACCGAGCAACAACAAAAAGGTAACGTTACATAAACTAGGACAAAGCATTATGATTAGGTGATAACTATACAACTTCTACAGCTAAATAACAACAGAGACAGTGGTGAAACTACAACAAGTTACCCTATTGTTTTTGGGCAAATTAAATTGTAACATTATTGTATAAAAAGCACATAATGATAGCATACACTGGTAAACTGTTATATATTAGTAGTCAATTAGAAAGGTTTATAATGCTATTTGCTTGTCAGTGTAGCACAGATGAAATGTATATGTAATTGTTGCCCACTTACTTATGTGTTATTTTATATGTATGTACTTCTGCATGTTTACAGACACAAAACAGCCGGTATAATTCGCTGCTCCTCATCTCAACTTATCCCACCTTTCAAAATGATGCGCCATGACAACTTATTTTACGGAGGACTTTACACCTACTAAGGGCTAAGTGTAAGATTTAAGTTGTAACTTCTGCCTACATTGAAATTATCTCAGCTGTGCAACCCTTAAAATGTTAGTAGAGCGTACATTTTAACTTACACATAGCTGGTGCAACCCGATGCTGCTAAATGACATGTGTTGTGTACTACTGAGATGTGGGTATGTTTACAAAATCAATCAGAGAAGTGGATCATTCAGAACCATGATGTGCGGCATGGAGGCATACAGTCTCTATGTAACTACATGGAATTGTGATGCTGTCTCACCTTCTATATTCCAGTTTGGGCCTCCAGCTGGGATACAAAGTTATATGTTTTTTTCAGAAATGCGTTCAACACATGTTCAGTAATCTAACAAACTACAGCAACTGTGGCTAAGACTAGATTTGTATTATGAGTATATACTTAAGCACATGCACTGAAATCAGTATTCAATGTAAGATGCATGCTTGGAATTACTGCTGACATTAGTCTGACATTACTAGCCTGTCAGACAGTATAAATTTAAGCAGTAGACTTATAAAAAAAAAACAAAACATGAAATACATTTTAGGGAGGAAAAAAAGGTAATTTATCAATTAATGTAAGATTGAGCCATAGCAGCAGTACTATGAAAGTGAGGGTTTTTAACTAGTACTGTAAGATACTCTACCGTGTCTGATACTTTCATGAAAGATTCTGGCATCATCTCTGTTCAAAGCCAGCATGGACTCACTTAGTGCTGTAATCAAGGCAGATGGACACTTTTACGTGGGGTTCAGGACAAATATCACCTTCTTATCAAGAATTTAACCATACTGATCCTCTGCAAATGGTCTAGAAACAAAGCTAAAGCTGCTAAACATATGTGTTACTGTTATGCATTGTGATTCTTATCTGATCATTAATGGATGAACCTTAAACCTTCTAAAACCTAGTCCTCATCAGGCACGTGTTTTGCAAACGTCATTGGCCTTTCATATTGTGTCTTATTTTTTGCAATGCCTAAGTATACTTGCTTCTACTAAATGCATAACATACTGTAACTAATTAAATCTTAAGAATAACTTTCAATTTGTATATTGACATCTACAGAAATGGATTTGCCTAACCTAATGGAACACTACCAATCCCACACTAACAAAGATGGAGATGTCAATATTTGCTGTCAATCACTAGGGAACATGGACATCTCACATTGCAATGAGACATCCACAGCAACAACCAACAAGCAGAAGACATTCACTTTATTAAAATGGAAATGGAAAACATATATATTGCACAACATGCAAGGATGCAAAATCAGATACAGACAGAAAATTAAAGACATACAGAAACAAAGACATACAGTTACATACAAGACAAAATGAGACACAATAATATGGTGCTAAATGTTATTTGTAACAGTACACATAACTGCACGGTAGTCCTTGAGAGAAAGTCATTGCATTGCAGTATGGGTTGACATGTACAAAAACTCCTGAAAATTGGATTACTCTTAAATTGGTAGGTGTGTGTCAGTGACTTCCCAGGAGTTAGAGAGAAGTAACTGCACAAAGTGAATGCCTCAACTGCACCTGCAGAATACATCTAGACAATGATTCAGCAGTTGTCCTTTAAACTTACTGCTGCTAGTTGTTTTCCAAAATAGCTGAAGGGGTGTCTAAGAAAAGTAAATATACTTTTTTTTCTGAGGCAATGACCTACTTTTCACATAGACACTATTTTGCTCTGCAGATTGGTGGGGGAGGGCTGGAAAAAAGACAGAGAGAATCCCTAGACACTCCTTGTCAAACCTTCATGTAAAAGTCCTTTACTACAGGTTTGTGCAGTTTCCAGATGGTCTATACAGCATCTCAAACACTCTAAATGCCATTAACCAAACATTTTGAAACACGTATATTCTAGAGTCATGTATACGTTTATGTTTATGAGGCACTTCACATATGAGAAAATGATTATATACATATGTTCTGTTTTAAAATATATTTTTGTTATTTAAGAATTACTTACACATTTTAGAGCTTTTTCACAACACAACGCTTAATCTTGTATGCAACATCTACTGAAAGGGTTTTGTGGTACCTTATTTTCAAAGATTAAAAAATTCTCTAGCCCTATCAGGAAGTTTCTGAATAACCACTCATGTCTGTCATTATACCACAACCCTTTTTTAACAGAAATATTCGTGCAGGAGTGAGTTCTCAATAACTGCGTTATATCTACCACTGAACGTTCAGTGCAGATACTTATTTTAGGGTGACTGTCAAATATCTATTGCTTATATATATACAATAATAATGAATGGTAACACTTTATAATAAGGTTACAAATCATATAGTTAAATAGGCTAATATTTAACTAAGGCATGACTCAAGATGATTTAATGCATGAATTAATGTAGAATGTATCTTGAATTCCTGTTGCTCACCATTAACAAATGATCAAGTCACTATGACTGTACATGATTAGTTCACACTGAATAAATCATCAGTTAATGAATGTTAATTAACAGTTACTTCATACATTAATTGATGTGCGACCATATTAACAGTACCTATTCTGACAGAAATATTAAGATCTTTTTATTCATTTATTTTTTAATCAAAGTGGTCTTCAGATGCAAACATTTACATGTTGTTGCACCAAAGCAATAGAATAATAGACCTAACCCTAGATTCATATTTATATGAGAATAGGTGTTCTGCTTCCAGGGAGGCTCAGCAATTGCATCGGTCTGAAACAAACCTTTATGTAACTGCAATCCAGCTAATTTGGCTGCATA
The DNA here is from genome assembly GCA_028570985.1 of Heterobranchus longifilis. Lineage (NCBI taxonomy): Eukaryota > Metazoa > Chordata > Actinopteri > Siluriformes > Clariidae > Heterobranchus > Heterobranchus longifilis. Next base: position 22,538 of record JAOVVB010239030.1, on the reverse strand, counting down.
AAGTAACAGTAAATTAACACTCCTTAACTGACGATCGATTAAGTGTGAACTATTAACATAAAGTCATAGTGGCTTGATCATTTGTTAATGGTGAGCAGCAGGAATTCATGATGCATCCTGCATTAATGAATACATTAAATCATCATGAGTCATGCATTACTTGAACAATACTTGAGTATATGAATTGTATCCTTATAAAGTGTAACCTAATAAATGTTGGGTTCTCAGTAAAAATAAGGCAGCTGTAATGTGGACAACATGTATGAATTACTTCGAGCCCATAGATTTTGTGCATACCAGTTGTGTTACCACTGAGTTTTAGGAGTAAGGATGATGTTTTAACTGTGAAGAAGTAAAGCCATTGTAAAATAAAAAGCCAAAGCATGCTAATGAAATCACAGGACAAACATGGATAGAACTGATTAGTGACATACATAAACTCAAGCCAAGAGTATTATGTACCGGTGAGTAAGATATGAAAAAGAAATTAAATAGCATGCAAATGTGACATTTACCATGACGGAGGGAAATATAGTAACACACAACCAACAACAATTATCTGGAGCACTGATGATTGAGAAAGAACCAGTTAATGCACAAACTCAATAAGACCACTCAGCATTAGCATGCAAGACAAGCAGGTCCACACAGTCGAGTTGCTGCAACAGTCTCAGGCTCCATTTACCTTCGCTGTCAGACATGGCTCCTTGCAAGTCATCCATGATGAATGCGATGTCTCGATCATAGCCTCGCGTTCGAGATTCCTCCCTCATATGTTGCTGTGCCTCTGGCAGGGAGTGGCTGGACCCAAATTGGTCCCTGGAGTCAGCAGAGATGGGAGGGAGAGGCCCAGCTGAGGCTCTAGCCATACCCATAGGCTGCCCCACTGGGCTCAGAGGACTCTCCTCCTCAGAGTTCTGAGCCACAATGGGGATACGGCCTCTACTTTGGCTGATAGGTAGACTGGTGGGCTTTGCTCTGGCCACCCCAGGGGCAAATGCTGCATCCAGCACATCTCCTTCTGTTTTAAGTCTAAGTGAGGAGCTGGATAGGTCCCGTTTGATAGATAGATCCAAGCCATAGACAGAAGAGGGGCGGGACGAGGGGCGGGAACGGGTGCCACTCGGATAGGTGCCATCATCCTGGGCAGTGGCCCTGATATTGGATCCAAGTCCGAGGGACGGCCCAAGATTAAGAGAACCAGCTAAATTGGCCCCCAGGGAGGAGCCCAAATATTTTTGCTGCTCAGACAAGTTCTTTCTTAGCCCAAATGTAATCTCATCCTGAAGCAACCTAGCTGTAGCTGCCAGATTGGTCACAGAGGAGGCCCCAGATCCCATGTAGCTGCCAAAGTCAGGCTCCAGGTCCCTACTCTCCTGAATTGGGGAAAATTTTGTGATGGCCTTAGGGTCTATTAGGGCCTTTTTGTTCTTCATCTGTTTCTGATAAAGCACAGCTGCTGGGAGTTGCTTTGCAGCCTGTTTTTCAAGGGTGAGCCTGCCAATGCTATATTTCTCTCCTTTAGGGAAGTGGCGAAAACTGCCATCACTGGGGAGATACTGGGGCAGACCCAGGCCTGTTAAGTGTTCTAGTCCCTCAGTTCCTCGCCTGAACTCCTGCTTGATCTGCTGCTTCAGTAGCTTTAGCTCATAAGGCTCCTCCATAGTGTCATCTTCTCCTTTACCATAACCCTGAAGTCGAGATGAGCCTAAAAAATCTGCCACCTAAAAGGGGGAAATAATATGACACACATTGAGTGTTTTCTCAACAGTAATGTGAATTAAACTCACCCAATAATAAATGCATATTATGTGTTACATATACCTCGAGAATGAGTGATCAATGACATATGTATGACGTGGCCAAACTGATCCATTATGTCTACATTTGTTTAAGGCTACTGATCTACTCTATCCCGAATTTGTGTCTGTATTGACATATGAAAAGTGTGCAAAGGCTGAACTTTTAGGAACTAAAAAAATAGATACTTTTGATGGACATCAACATCTGTTTGGCCAGTACACTGTAGTATCAGCCCAACAGCTAAAGCTTTGTTTTGCTGCCATCCTTTTTGCTGCATTTTGAATAAAAAGTGTGTCATATGAATCCAAAAGCAGTATAGCAATGCTCTGAAATGTTGAATGTTCAGTGATTGCACCCTTAAAAGCAACATAAAAATATAGCTATATACACAAGGAGAAAGGAAATGTATTTACCTCTGCTGTGCGCCTGACTTCTGCTGCCCTGAGTAGTCTGTCTGCCTTGGACAACTCCTTGTCAGGCATGTTGAATCCAGAACCCAAGCCTGTGGTGCCCAGCCCTGTTGAGGCCTTGGTGAGCTCCCCTATGTCCTCTATCAGCACGTAGTTCCTGGCATTGTGGTGGTCAATATCGGCATAGAAGGAATCAGCAGAAATGCTAGACATGGGACTAGAGGCCATGCTCCTCTCCCCTAGCCCTAGCCTCAAATCCAAGCTGCCATACTTGCCCCCCAGGTGAGCAACCCCATAACCACTTTCTGTGGAGGATGGCACAATGAGCAGGGGCTGGTTGTGTATCACTTCATAGTTGGTGGTGATCTTAGGCTCTAAATCAGACAGGGTGGTTTGTCGCTGCTTTCCCTGCTGCATGAGCAGAGCATGTTGGTAGCTGCTAGACTGAGCCTGGGCATGGGAGAGAGATAGGGTTGGGTAAGGAGACACCTGTTGGTGGTAAAGGGACTGCTGCTGATATAGGTTCTGTTGGGTGTAGTGGCTGGTGGTTTGGGTCTGGGGAACATACTGGGCATAGTGAGAGTAGGGACTAGTCAGTGTGTTGTACTGAGAATCAGCTTCTGTCTGGGGGGGGATGAATTGGTCAAATTCCGACTGTGGAGCTGTCCGTGGTCTCTCCAGGCCCTCGCCCCTGGCCTCTCTGATGTTGGCAACCTCGCTGTCTGACATGTAGTCTCTTTCCTCCGCCACCCCCTGGAGATAGGCCCTCTCTCTCTTCTCTCGCTCCTTCAGCAAGGCCTCCTTACGCCGGTTGATACCCATCTCCAGGTACCTACAGTAATAAGAAAAAAGGGTACATATTGTTTTACAATTTTAGCACTAGAAATTCTATTAACATTGCAACCAAAGAGGCAAAAAATGTTCCGGGTTCTCACACATTAGTACCTGTTGTATGAGTGTGACATGTGTGAGTGTGGAGAGGTCTCACTGAGTGATGTCAAGGCAGCCTTTTAGCCCATAAGCTATCAAGGTAAGAGGGGAATCATGCAGATTAATTAGGAAAAATGATTGCATGAGAGGGACAAACGAAATTATATTAGTTGCAATCAATTTATGACATATGCATTGGTTACTAACAACATTTGTTCATGAAGTAATGTCATAGGGTCTGAAAAAAGTGCAAGCCTATGTCCTAAATTTAGTTGATGTTAAATCTGTGGCATCTCACCGTAGCTTGGCGTCAATCTCCTTTTCCTCTTCATCTAGCTCAGCTTGTTTCTTGCGAAGTTTAGAAGATTCTCTCTCCACCAGATCAAGCTCCTTGTCAATATCCTGCAGGATCTTTGCCCGGGCCATTGTCGTACTGCGGGCAAGACGGCGTCGAGCAGAGTTGGTGCTGTAGCCTGACCGTCCTGACATAGAGTCATCCTCGGGCGGGGGGTCTGGTAGTGTCCGCTTTACCTTCTTACCTGTACCAGAGGGAGAGCTTCGGCTCTAAAACGTAAAAACAAATGATAAATCTGTCAATCATTGAATAAAAATACAATTAAACAATTCACAGCATACATTTCACTATCTATTCTCACTAACATTTTTTGTATTTAAAGCATTTTCCTCATTCTGAAATAATTATAATCACAGTAATTATCGTTAGCACTAATAAGACAGTTCTTATTTTTTCCAATTATATTCTACTATGACTTACAGAATAGGTGTCTGCATAGTATCCACCCATCCTGTCGTCTGTGGCAGGACTAAGGGATTTAGGATCCGACAGAGACTTCTGACCAGCCTTTATCATCCGAGGACCAGAGGAAAATCTGGTTGGGTCAGCAGTCAGCATTCTCTGCCCTCCAAGTGACTTTTCCGGGGACATGGGGGAGACTGAGGTGTAGAAAACTTTAGACTTAGAGGGGACATCTGCTGTTAGGTGTGTGCTGTAACCCACCTCAATGGGTGTGTGCCTTCTGTCCGAGTCTGTCTGACAGCTCAGACTGCCACCTCTCTGAGAGTTCTCTGGAGCTGAGATATGCTTGATGATTTCCACCCTAGTATCCATCTGGACATTGGGTCGTTTGATAGTTCCAGAGTGGTCTGTCTGCACAGATATTTCCGCCACTGTTTGGATAGCAATGCTAGAGACCTTGGAGCCATGTTTCCCATCACTGCTATGTTTTCGAGAGCGTCGTCGAGCTTTTGTGGGAGCATCCCATTCATCTTGGTCCTCATCATCAGTCTGAACTGGGCTATCAACATTTCTCTTATTTTTCTTTCTCCTTCCTACATGCTGTTTCTCTGCTGAGTCTTCATCATCTGTCTGTACTCCACTATCAATTATTTTTTTCCCTGTGTCCTGATCAGCTTGAAGCCTCTTTACTAGGCTAAGCTGGTCCTGACTTTCCTCTAACTGTGTCCCAATAGATGGAGTTGTAGACTCATCTTTGACAGGCCAGTACTGGCCACTGTCCCCCACCCCTGCATATTTAGCATCTAGGAGGTTTCCTGTGGTACCAGTGCTACCATAGTGCTCATCAAGCTGGCGCTGGAGTTGCAGTTGGAGTTGTTGGATTTGCTGCAACTGCTCTTTCTGCTGGGCATAGGTCTCTTGCTGGGCCACCATGTGAGCATGGTGCTCTTCCTCTTGCTGCATGAGAAGCTGCTGTTTCAGAGCCTGAAGCTCCTCAAGCTCCCTTTGGACCATAAGCTGCTCCTGTTCACGATATCGCTGGATCTCCTGCCTCTCCCACTCTAGCTCCTCAGCAAGACAAAGCTGTTTAAGCTTCTCTAGCTCTAGAAACTCCCTCTCCATCTGATACTGGGCCATCTTGGTGTTGTCTAAGCCAGGGAATATTGGGGAAGAGGCTAAGGCATCCAGAGAGGCAGCAATTGCTTCCAGGGTGGTGTCTGAGTACATGTCTGGATAGCCTGTTATGATGTCAGCCAAAGCTGTAGGTAGAAGCTCCTTAGGTAGCCCTGTGTCAAAAGGAATTATCTGTCCAGGGTCTGTACTGGGAATGAAGCCATACGGATGCGGCAATGACTGGTTTTGGACTGTTGATGTAGGTGTTAAGGTAGTACTAAAGATGGAGCCTGGTTGAGTTGTAATTGCATATGTGGATGGAACTGGGGCAGCAACAGAGGAGTAAACAATTCCATCTGAGGATCTTAGAACTCCATTTACACCAAACCCAGCTGCAGGGACCTGGGAGTATGGAGCAGTAGTCATCCCAGGGTAGACTCCAGTAGCTTTGCTAGTGTAGTCTAGAGCTTTACCTGCCATAATAAGCCCAAAGATATAGATTTTACTTTATCAAATAAATTATTATTTCAGAAACAAGCATACTGTACTTTAATATGAGTTGAAGGTCATGCAATTTGGATTAAAAAGGATCATATTTCACATGCACATCTGTAGTCATTTTGGCTAGCAAGATGCAAAACCAAAATATTGAGGGAGCACACGCAGGCACACACATGCATCTGTTTGAAGACAAAAGAAAAACATAAACAAGCAGGTATTAATATTTAATGAAAACATGCATATTACACCAAAGCAAATTAAACAGTTACAGAAAGCATAAATTGATAAACACAAAGGGAACACAACCACATATGCCACTATTGAACTGTAATATAAGTTAAAGAGTAAAGGCATTTTGTAAATAAAATGTTTCAGGTCTATTAAAACAATCAAATGAAAGTCCATAAAGCAAGCACAGGCCATGGTAATAAAATAAATACCCCCATACTCACCAGCAGAAAGTTTGGCAGCCGTGAGGTCTATAGCACCATCTGAAGATCCACTGAGATAGTCATAGTCCTCCTTGGGATCATAGGAGAATAGTCCTGCCTCTGTCAGGTTGGTCTCGGACATTGAGGCTTTTATACCATTCATGCCTTTGATACCATACAGTCCAGCATTATCATATTGGTAGTGGTCATCTCGATAGCCAAAACGGTTGTCAGGCTGCGTTGTAACTGGGGGCTGTGTTCTGCAGCTTCCTGTAAATGGTAGCTTGTAAATGACATCACAGCACACACTCCTCCTACCAGCTGTAAGGTCGACTGGAGTTCCATCATCCTCTACAACAGTGGTCACCACTCCTGGGCTTGTGTCAGACAAAGCTACCATAGCTCTCACTGGTCTGTAGTTTGACAGATCCATGGCCCCTGTGGCCTCTAGAGAAAGGACAGGACCTCCATTGCTGATAGCTGCTGGGGGAGTCATTGGCTGTTTGCCTTCTGAGGAGATCAGAGCTCCAAAGGAAAGATTGATGGGTATGTCTTGGGCTGTGGATGCTACAGCACTGACTACGGGCTGGGAATTCACAGGTCTGTATACAATCTGAGCTAGCGGTTCGAATGGTTTGTATGTGGTGAGAGGCAGAGGCAATGATGTGACAGGGCCCTGCAAATCCAGTGGTTTCTCTGCTGGGGTGTTGTTATATGAGGCAATGGTGGCTGTGCATGTGACTATTGTGATGCTGTCAGTGACCACAGAGAGTGTGGTTGCAGGGCTGATCTCTGCACTAAGATTTACTATCTCAGGCTGTACTGCTGTGATTTGACGCCCACTAGAGTCACTTGAAATAGACTGTCGACATGACTCGGGTGGTGTCAGGTCCATGCCTTGTTCAGTCATCTTTATGCCAACCTTCATGGTACGTAAATCGATAACATCACCAGGGTAGATTATCTTCCCATTCTGTTTCGGCAGAGGTTGGACTTTAGCTATGTCTGGTTGTATAGTGATTGCTACACTGGGTTGAGGGACTTGTGGAAGTCTTTCATGAACAACAGAAACAGTGGTCCTCTGGACCTCAGTGGTGAACACCTGAGTGACCAGGCTTGGTCTTTCAGGAGGCTGGCCTGAGGTGGAAATTGAAGAAGAATACATGTGACTCATACTGGACACCACCTTTTCTGGTCCTCGAATCTCTTGACTCTCAATAGACTCTTGCTGAATTTTAGTGATAGTGACTGGAGCCACAGAAACACCCTGTGGGATGTCCTGTGCAGTGGGGATTGAGGTTCTCCTGGTGTATGCCTCAGTGGTTATTATCTCCAGAGGGTGATCATATTCTGATGAATAAGTTAATACCTGTGGTCTTTGTTCTGTTGAATGAATGGATCCTCTCCTGTAGGGGACCTGAGCAGCATAACCATCCATAGGAACATCTTTTTCTGCTGGCATGTTTACTACATGTGCCAATGGTAATGATTGCTGCATGGTTATGGATTCTCTCCTGGTGGCAGCAAAGGCCTCAGTTGTAACCACCTGCATGGGTGTTTCATATTCTGTAGGATAGGTAAATATCTCACTTGTGGTGTATGTTGGCTGTACTATTGAAGATATAGATGTCCTCCTACTGGTGGTTTCCCCAGTTGAAATAACTCCAACTGGCATCCCAGCCTCCACCTGGGGCTGCAAAACTGATGGTGGTATTGAAGCCCTTACATCAACATCCTTTGTGATAATCTCTGTGGGTGTCTCACGTTCAGGCTGCAATGCTATGACCTCCAGTGGTGGTGTTGAATGTGACATGACTGGGGGTGTAATTGCTTCATAGACCTGTGGAGTATAAGTACCAAGAGGTACCCCTGGCTGTACTACCATTGGTTGGACTTCCATCACAAGAGGTGATGGTGTTACTTCACCAATTGTAGGAGTTATCATCTTTGCAACTGTAGTTAGTGGCATTAACTTAGCTACCTCCGGTGTTGAGGTAACTTCAACAGCTACAGGTAGAGGAAGAGGTACTGGAGATACTGTTGCTGGTATTCTAACAGCACTGTCAGTTGTGATAACCTCTGTAGGTAATTCAAACTTTGTAGCTTCAGCTACAAGAAGTGGGTACTGCGAAGACAGCTGTTCTGTCACAAAAGGTAGAACTTCTAAAGGTTGGACAGTTTGTGGCACAGATGGGAGTTCAGCAATGGTGGTAGTATTGTTAAAAACTGTAGGCAATTCTTGCTGTGTCACTACTTCAACTACTGTAAGTTGCTCTTGAGCAGAAATTTGCTGACCCACTTCTGGTATTGGTGATCTTACCATAGCTGGCTCTGTGACTATGACATGAGTAGGCATATCCTGTTCTTTGTGTAGCATTTCTATTTGAGTTGCAACTTGTGGATAAAGAACAGTTGAGGGGACTGCAGCGGGTCTGTCTTGGGGAACTAAAGGTACCTCAGGCTGCAGTGGTACAGTAACAACTTCTCTCAGAGGCTGTGGCTGCACAGGTACAGTTGGTATTGGGGCCTGAGGAACTAGTGCTTCAGCTGAAACCTCTGGTGGGACTGTTATGACCTCTGTGTCTATGTTTGGATGTTGAGGAACAAGTGGTATAGACTGGGCTCTTGCTGTGGCTTGGACTGTTAGTGGTTGAATGAGAACCATTGGCTCTGGGGGCATTGTGATGACCTCATACATTGCTTTAGGTGGTGGCAGTGGCTGAGTAATTGATTGTTGCTGTTGTACATATGGTTTCTTAATTGGAGGAGGTACACTATGGGCCTGAATAGATGTATCCTGACCTGATGAAATTACAGTGACATCAGCGACAGATGGTGGTGGTGGTGGTGGTGGTGGTGGTAGCACTACAGAAGGCACAGAGTCTCTCTTGGCTTGTACTTTACTAGCCACTCCTTCAGAGGGTGTTACTTGCTCTACTGCCACAGTTGGAGCTATGGATATTGGAGGTGGATGCCTTACAGTGGGGACAGAGGCTCTCCTCACTGTAGCCTGTGCCGAGAAGGCCTCAGTGGGTGTTTTCTGCTCTGAAGGTGTGGTCCGTACCCCTGACACTTTTGTAGATGGGATGGAGCCTCTTCTTACAGGTGCCTGGACTGTTATGCTATCTGTTGGTGAGCCAAGCTCAGATGGAAGGGTTATCACCACATAGGTTTGCAAACATTTGGCATGTCTAGGAGACAAAGGTGACTTAGGAGATGTTGTACCCAACTTCGATTCCACAGGTCGTGTCAGGCTAAGTGACAGAGCATTTGGAGGTTCTTTGGTCCTGGGTAGTGTTGCAGCCTTTGGGGCCACAGGAGGGGGAGGTGGCTTGACACTCTCTCCTGGCTTGTGGCTGAATACCAGTCCAGCTGGAATTGATATAGGCTTAGGTGGTATGGGTGGAGGAGGCTTGGCGGTTTGACTAGGGCCAGTTATTTTATCAGAAACTTCTGCAACTGCTGTTGTTGTAGCAATCGTCACTGCAGTGGGAACCACTGGCTTTGGATAAACAGTTGGCTTGGGTAAAGTGGTAGGAGGTGGTGGAGGTGTATCTGCTACAGGTATTTCTACTGTGTCTACAACTTTTGTCCCTGCCATAGGTTTAGGCGGAAGTGGTGGAGCTGAAACTACTGGCACTGCTGACACCTTAGTTGATAGTGAAGCCGTATCTGTAGTGGGTATATCTGAAGCTATTTGACTACTTTGTGGCAGAGAAGCCGTGGCTGCTATTGACCCTGTGCTAGCTATATCTTGCTGTGTTTTTCCAAGCAGAGATATGTGTTCCCCACTTGGCACTATGATGACTACATGTCCTTGTCTTGTTGGGGTCACTACTTGAGGTACAGCCATGCTATCTGGTTGCATGTCTTCCATTCTTGGCTGTATATCGACAACTACGGACTGCATTGGCTGGCCAGCCACTGTGGTTGCCTTAGCTGTGGCGGTGGTTGTAGTAGGGGTGACATACTGAACAGTTCTTAGAAGTGGCAGCTCTGTGTTAGGCTCAGGTAATGACACTGAAGTAGACCGAGGGGGAGGAGGGGGTGGGACCTTCTTTTTGATTATGGTAGTTGATGCTGGAGCTGGTGCAGGCACCTGGGCTATTTGAGCTGGAGCTGGGGTTACTACTGGGCTCATTGATGGGGCAGCTGCTTGTGAAGGGACTGAGTGTACCACTTTCGCTTGGGCTTGAGCTGGGGTAGTTACAATTGCTGAGACTGGAAGTGGGGTTTGTGCAGAGATTGGAGATGTAGTTGAAACCAGGTCAGGCATCTGGACTATGACTGGCCCAGGGCCTGAGGCCACAGTGACAGAAGCAGAAACAACATGGGCTGAAGCTGGAGTGGAGACTGCAACAGGTGTAGCTGTAACTAAGGTTGTAGGTTGAGCTGAGACAACAACAGGTACTGGACTATGTGCTGAAACCTGTATAACAGCCGGAGCCTCGATAGGAACCTGAGATGGAGATGAAACCAAGTCCGGCATTTGAACCACAACAGGTAGAGGAGTAGGTGCTTCAGCTGTAGAAGCCTTATCTTGAACTACTGCAGTTGTCTGGGCTTTGGATGGATCAGACACCACATCTGGTATTGTAACTATAACTGTGGTCGAAGTGGGATGAGAGACTGAGCCCCCACTAGAGGGTACTGCTGTTATTATGGCAGGGGATGGTGGCAAGATCTCTGGAGGTGATTGGGCTACAAATGAAGTTGGAGGTGTTGGTGTAGACAGCGGAGTTGAATCTGATGAAAGAGGTGTTTGGGCCTGGAATGAGGATGACGATGTAGCATTAGATGCCAAACTGGAATCTGGAGTGGCTGGTGAAGTTGGAGGTGACATTGGTGATACGGGGGATGGTGTAGAGGTTAGTTCTGGGGCTGATATTGGAGTTGGAATGGGTTTTGGCTCTGGAATTTCACAGACCACACAGATAGGCTCCATCTCAGCGGTTTCAGACAAAGGTGGGCTTATGGATGTATCTTCTTTAGTCTCAGAGTCATCACTGGGGGTAATGTCAGAGGAAATACCAACACCATACTCATCTGCAAGACTGTCATCCTCTTCCTCCCCAGATGAACACTGGGTAATCTTGAGGTCTGGTATGGGGAACAATGCCTTTCTGAGAGCGGGATCTTGAGGAATCATAGGCCTAACAAAACCTATAGATCCAGTAGGAGTACTGGGAACAACAGTCACATCAGAGCGCTTAGGAGGTTCAGAGGGGCGTGGTGGAGCTGGCCTTTTCTTTTTCTTCACTGGCACTTCACTAGAAGTGTCAGTGCCTGTAAGAGGTATATCAATTTGTTCAGTGAAGAAAGTCTCTTCAGTGGGTATGGTCACCACACATGTCTCAATCTCAATCAAAGGAGGCTCAGTGACCGAAGCCCCTGATGAGGAAGATTCCATGGCAGTCTGGGCCTGTTGGAACTCTTGCTCTATCATCATCAGTTCTCTCTTTTTCTGCATCATCTCCTCATAGACCTCCTCTGGAGACCTGAGTTTTTTGAGAAAATCAGAGCTAGTGTCCTGTTTGAGTTCTTCCTCTTGAGATTCACCCATCTTAAATTCAGGCTCCTCAACTAAGGATTCATAAAGATAGTCCTCTATTGACATTCCTCCATAGAGTGGCTCAATATCAGGAGGACTCTCTCCCGGAATAGCTTTTGTCTTTTGAATAATTTCCTCATATGCTTCTTCAGCACTCTTCAATGATTTTGTCACAGTATCCTTCTCTGTAAATTGATCAGAAGGAGTGTATGGTATCACTGTTGGTGAAGGTTTACGTCCCCTCTGTACAGCTCGCCTAGCGTCTGGTTCTGATTCTATACTGGCAGAGTACTCAGAGCCAGATGTTCTACTGGTGTCATCCATTACGGTGACCTGTCTTAGATTCTCTGTGGAGGAAGCATCTTCAGTTAGAGACAGTGGTTGGCCATGGGCTCTAACTTCATCTTTGTCTTTCCGAGACTTCTCTCCCACCCCCATCTTCTCTTCCTCAGAGGAGTCTTCAATGGTGGGGAGTGGCTGGGTTGGCTGCCTGTGCCTACCTTTGCGATGCTGTTTGTCCCCACTGACTTTCCTGGGGCTGCTATCACTGTCCTCCTCCAGAGATGAAGCTGACGTGGGTGAAGATCCTGGGGTAAAGCTAGATACCTGAACACTAGATGATCCCTTTGACAAGGATTCTGTAATGCTCTCTACTTCTTCATCAGTGCTTTGTCTCTGTCTCATAATTGGAATAGCTTTCTTGAAAGCAGCACTGGGCATTGTTTCAGGAACATCTTGAGTTGTTGCAGTATCAGTTTTTGGGAGGGCTTTTTTCCTGACTGGGCTTTCCTCATTCTCTGTGCTACTTTTTCTAGACAGTGATTTGGCTGCCACTGAAGCATTATCAAGGTCAACCTCTTTGATAGCTTCCTCATCTGCCAAATTATTATCTTTCTCATCTTCCGAAAGAGACATTTCTTCTTCATCACCCATACCCATTATCTGCTTGCGGATGAATTCTTCATCTTCCACAGAGGAGTCAGCGCTTTCAGTTTTAATGTCCTCACTGCTGGATGAAAGATTGCTGACCTCCAACCTTCTCTTCTGGACTTTAGGTGAGGGTGTGAGCTCACTTCCACTGCTCTCAGCCATTGCTTGGAAACTTAGGCGCCTCCTCTCAGCTTTAACCTCCTCCTTTAGTGGAATCGCTGGATCTATAATATCACCTTTACTCGTATCACTAACCACCTGCCCATCCTTCAATTCCTGTGATATGGGTAAAATCTGTGGTTGATCTCCATCATGCTCCTCTGCTTTGGATTCAGGCTTTGTAGCTGTCGCAACTGTGTTTTCCAATTTAACCAGGCCAGTAGGTAGGGAGACCTTATTTTCTTTCATTGGCTCTTTTTTGATTTCATCTTGCTCCTAAAATGGGAAAAAAAGAAGAAATTAAAGATGAAAGAACCAGAATTTCTGGGACAAATACTACCAGATATTTCACCTTGTTTTTACTTGCAACTGCAGCATGTTATTAAGAGTAATTCTGAAAATGGTCTAATGCAGTGGGAATATGCATCATTCATCCAAGTCTTGTCAATATAAGATACACAATAAGAAATTACATATTGCAGAATACACATAAAGAAGCTAAACAGAATGTAGGCCCCTCTTGAGTTAATCAGTGTAATTGACACCCCAGAGTGTAGTTGTAGGACACATCCTTCCATAACAGTCCTAAAAAGGTCATCACTAGTTTGGTGTCATTAATCATTGTAATGTCATCATATGGTGAACATGAGTGACTAGGTATACTAACAAATGATGGGTGAGCAAAGAATGAAAGTGAAAAGATAGTAATGACCAAAATAATGCTTGATGCACAACTTACTACCCTACTGTTAGAGAAAACAACACATGATGCACCTAGTTTGTCAGTTTTGTATCCAGACATTGGGCATTTTAAAGACATCATTGGTATTTAATCTTCACTATATTTTTTTATTAATATAAGGAATGTATTGCCAGGATCTCTCCATAGTATCGAGTTATTTTCTTTTATACAATATTGATTTTATTATTATATTGAATAATAATTATTTTGAATCAAGAGGACCCATTCTTACTTTTATGATGATGTTCTTTGTAGATACTGGTTGTGTCTCTGGAGTTGAGGTGATTTCCTTGTGGTCAGCGACTATGACTGGTTCTACTTCCAATACCAGCTGTGGTTCTTGTGACTTTGGTTGCACCTCAACTTGCTGCAAAGATTTTGTTGGCTCTTTCAGTTCGATATCGTCATCAGGCTGTACTTCTTTAACAATCTTCTCTGGAGCAGGCAATTCTGGCTTTGTTTTACTCCCTGGGACAGCTCCAGTCATAGTAATCTCTGCAGCAATAGTGGGGGTGGGTACAACTGTAGCCTCAGTCACTGGGAAAGAGGGAGCTGCAGCTACACCTGCTTCAACTTTGACTTTTGGAAGGTGGGGTATAGAGTCTTCAGCTTTGGGAAATTCAGTTTCACTGAGCTCCACTTTCACTGCCTCTTTTTCATTTTCCTCTGTTACAGTATTGGGAACATCTGTGTTTGGCACGTTTGGTGCTGCCTGTTGCACAGTGTCCATAGTAGGTATAATGGGTTCTGCTGTGGAGGCTGCTAAAGGCTGTTTTTCTGCTGTAACAGGTGAAATCCTTGCTGTTGTGGGTATGCGTGCGGTCTCGATCTTGATTTCTGCGGAAGCTGCTTTTGGCTTTGTTTCCATTTTGACAGATGTAGGTTCCATCGTTGCTTTTGGGGTTGGAACTGTTGGTACTGCTTTGATGGGGGCAGGTGTGGGCTGTGATTTTGTGGCCACAGGTGTAGGCTCTGCCTTTGTAGGCTCTGCCTTTTTGGTTGCAGGTGTGGCCAGGTGGGTCTCTGGCTTGGCAGATACAGGTGAAAGTTGGGGCATTTTTCCTGAGTCTCCCAGCTGTACAGACAAAGCCCTCTGAGTCTGGCAGTTCAGACACAGCCATTCCTTCTGTGATCAAACAAACAAATGCAAAATGATTATGAAACACACTGTACCAAGATGTACACAAAAACACTGTACAGGCCCAATTTTTCTTTGACATATTATATATCACATATACAATTGAAGAATTTCAGTTATTCCGCTGATGCTAAGACAACATTTTGCAGATTTCACATCAGATAACCATTCAAAGTAAAAGTCTAGAGGATTATTTCATAAAGGAGGATAAGAAAAACAGGACTTATTGTGGAATGCCTGACTTGAGTGAAACTAACTTACGAGAGAACAGCACAGCCATGACTTTTGTAGTACCAAATGGTTTTGGTATTGTTGACTTAACCATAATGTTCTGTGTTTTTTAAGGGTGAATTGGTTATCCCTACAGAAGTTTTGTAGCTACTTTTAGAAATTCCTCGAAAAAGCAGAGCCTTTTCTGCCAAATCCAACAGTAAAATGCATTTGGTAATATCCTTGATGTAAGATTAGCAAGCATGTATGCTATTCAGTTTGTAGCAGTGAAAATGTCCAAATGTTGCAATTGTATGTTATTATTTTTTTAATTGAAAAACATATAAAACAGTGTATTTTCTCTAATGCATGTATTGTGTGCGTGCTGTACACAGACATGGCATTAGTGCAGGGATGGTTCTACATTTCAAAAATGTAGTTAACAATTGGTAGCTGACCATTTTTAAATCCTATTTCTTAAAGAGGAGCATAATTTTAGTCTTTTTTTTGTTACACTGGTAAAGCCAGAGTCAAAGCAAGCCATGAAAAGGAGCTGGATTAGACTGGATTGGTATTTCCATTGTAATATAGCTCAATTGTCTTTTACATGGTTTTGTGGAGGAGAATTTGCTGAAAATAAACCTAATTTACTGGAATAAAACTGCTTTAACTTTTTACTTTGTGAAAGACCTCTAAATTTTACTAGTTTTTACAAAGACAAAAAAAAACATGCAACAAAAACATTTCAAACCTGTACCTAGTTGTCTGGTGTCTAGTATTTTTTAACTTGTAAGTGATAAGGAGTTCCAATTATGTGTTTTGGGGGCACATTTAGGTATTAGACTAACTGTAAAGTTAAAATTATATGGAGGTGAAACACTAGTTAAGAAATCACACACTAACTGCATAATGTTGCCAAGGCAATGAGGTATTGCCGTATGTTGCAGTGGCATAGTACATCTCTGACTTGTTATTGACAAGAACAGGATACAGTACAACAGTCTCTTATGCTGAGGAATACCATAACACTCAAAGTAATACAAATTACATCTTCACCCAGCACTCGTTGCGAGAGAATTCAAACAACCAAAGCATTTACCTACACAGAAATATCAACAATAAATAACATATTCAATAGAAGCTTGTTGTCCCTAATATTAACATGCTCGCCGCTATTACACTAGAACTTACGACACTTGTAAGACAGCAATAAAAATGCTTACCTTGCAAAAGAGCTACTCACATTTTATAAGCAATGCTATTACTTTGAAACATTAATCCTCTGAAGCCACATTTCTTATCACATCTAAGCTCCATTAATGTTCAGTTAAGGAGGAGAGGAAGGCATAATCTGTCAATAGATGAAGCAGTGTGTCTGTAGCAACCTAGCAGACCAAATCACAGCAATGCGCCTGCCTCTGCAGAGCCAGGGAGAGCAGTTCGGATACACAGCACAGAGGAGGAGATTACATCGCACACATGCCCTGTTTGTGAAACACTTAATTGCTCTATCCATGAGATAACGTATTAGAACCTATACACTTTAATACATCTTAATTATGGAAGCACAGCTGCCACATGTGCACACTAATGTTCATGCACTTTATAAACAGGAGAAGTATCTGGATGTGCCTCTAAATCCGCACATTTTGTCTTGGAGATTAGCATTAGTTCAGGATGCAGTGACGTAAATAAATAACATAGTTCACAGGCTGATGTGCTGAGTTGAGCTTTAGTAAGTGATGTAATCTACCCTCTGTCATACCCGGGCTTAGGCCTGCACATTTCATCTGTGTTCCCATAAACAAGCTGAAAATATCCCACTGCTAAAATCTGCTGTGCTCATACTCCTAAACAGAAAGACAAGGCTAGATGAAACATTTAAAAATGATTGGTCAAAACTGGCAAAATATCATCACTTGTAATTTGTATTGTTTGTCCTACTAAGAGTTATTATTATTATTGTTTCATAATAAAGCTGCAACTAATGATTACTTTCCTTATCGATTAATCTGCAGATTATTCTCTAGATTAATCATTTGGTCTATAAAATGTCATAAAGTGAAAAATGTCCATCCCAGTTTCTCAAAGTGCAATGTGGTGTCTTTAAATGTCTTGTTTTGTCAGTCCAAAACCCAAAGATATTCAGTTTACTATGATATCAGGCTTGCCGCATTAGTCAGTGTTATCGGTGTTACACGGTGTCGGGGCATACACAGATTACATTACTTGCCCATCGCCTCCACCACTTGCTTTTTAATAGAAATAAAAACCCATTTAGGTTATTGTTGCGTATCAGCGCCCACGTTGTGTCTGCTCCGTACAGCAGCAGCACAGAGGAGTCAGATTTAACTTTCACTTTCACAACAAGACAATGACAGAGGAGTTAGTGTCAAAGTGAAAAGCAAAAGTGAAGAATCAGATAATTTATAACATATATCTTTATCATTTATAATAGATTATCAGTGTGTTTTCTTGCAAGATTCACTCGCGGCTCTCTGAGAAAATAGACCAAAAACTGGATCGTGAGCCGACCACGGAGCGTTGTGCTGCTATTTCAATTGGCTCTGTGCATATAACTGTAGTCCGCTGATGTCTTAACATTTATATACAGTCTATGGTTAACATCATATTTATATATAGTCTATGGTTAACATGGGCGCTGAAGGGAAGCGGGCAGCGCCGAGGGGCACATCCGCCTCCTGTCTGAACCCGGCGGCTGCCAAAATGGGCCGTACAGCAAAAGCTCAACTGAAGGCACAGCCATCCGTGGTGCACTTGCGATGTAATTGGTAGCATCATGTTGTCACAAGTTATTAACCGCTGAGAAAAGTTCCTCACCGTGGCATCCCTATATGATATAAAACAGAGGAAATCTGAAAATCTCCATATTTGAGGCTGAAAAGAGCATTTTCTGCCATTTTGCATGAAAAATTACATTCATGATTAATTGACTATCAAAACAGTTGAAGATTATTTTTCTGTCAATTGACTAATCGATTAGTCGACAAATCATTATAGCTCTATTTCATAGCATTAGTCTCCTGCAAATAGAGCATGGCTAAAAATATAAATGCTCATATTCTACCCTGAGACTGTGGACAGCAGCAACACTGCAAGGAAATGCATGATTATCTGCATTGCTGTGAAATGCTTGCACTGAGTAAGAAATATGCATGGCAAATATAATTACAGCTAATATATCATCAGTCTTTGAAGTCATACTAATGCAAAACATGGCTTGACTCTGAGAAACCTGATACTGTTGCATCCACATTGAATGATACTGAAATGCTTTTGTTCAGTCAGTTGTGGTTCTGTCAGGAATATGATAATCCTATTGGCTCCCAACAGTAACAAACAAAGCCTCATCAGCACAGTGCATGATGCTCATAATCGTGTGAACCAATAAATCATTTAAACCTCAATTTCATGTGATCTGACACAAGCTCAGTCTCACTGATGTTTACCTTTGAAGTTGGACCAACACTTTTAGTTATCTGGATCCACATAACAGCAAAATCCCACTGAGGGTAATTTATTTTCAAATTATGACACTGTTGCATATTGCAACTAGTTCATCTACAACAAAGAATAGCTCAGAAATCAGTGCTTTTTAAATAGAGTTGATAAAAGAGTTGATTAAGGCTAATCTTTTTTGTTGAATGATAAACCTGTAAATCCCAGTATTCTTCCTTAACATCTGTCAACGATTTGCACAAAGTCCTCTCCTCTTTCTCCTCTTCTATCACATTCAGGATGTAATCACAGCTAACAAGGAATGTGCTCCTGCTGCATATGTTAATCAGCAAAATCATGTCACTACCAAGGCCATTAGCATGATAAATTAGTAATCACAAAGTCCTTCCTACTTTTCTGATCATCTTCTCCGAGGCAGCTCATATGCACTGGTGCTATCTTCATAGCTATGGAAATAAATGCAATTATACCCATGCATAATTGCCATTTTGGAGGAAAATATATTTCAAAATCAATTATTTGTTTGTGGATGAAATCCTGAGCTGTCATAACCATAATTTGAGACAATATGAAAAAAAGCACAAAATAGAAGTGCACTTGGATGTAAAATCAGACCAATTTCTTGATTCCTTAAAGAGAGACTGATGTGTAAATAAATATAATTACAATAGATTTTCACAAAGGGCTGTGTGATAATTCAATATGATAATTTATCGTTTTTCAATGGAATTGTAGCGTGATCAAATCAAATATCCAGATATTGTTATACACACTTAGGTCATCTAAATTGATAACAAAAAGCACATACTAACTCAAATTTCTTAATCTGATTTATTTGTATTTGTGTGCATGCATGTAAACATAGTCAGTGTGTACTGGATTATTTTTTCTCTATAATTTCACCTGAAATTTATATTCATTTTGCACTAAATTTCTTCGTCAAATGAGAATATACTCAGCACTTTCGATTTGTCAAGTATTTAATTCACAGTATACAAAAATTGGCTTTTCCATGGTTATTTCAGATCGACTAATTTATTAAATTACCAGAAAATCATTATGGAGATTGAAGATTTTGGCCATATCGCCCAGCCCTATTTTCACATTCTTAACATGTAGGCCTATAGTATATCACTCTCATTCCAGCCATCAGTTGCGTCACAAGAAAAACTGGGGTAACCTAAATTCATTTTCAGCCACTGAAGATAATTGCACTGAAATGAACACATTTTAACAACACACCGGTTGTTAAGAAGCCACAGGATTGTCAAAACCCACATTTGCATAACTCATTAAAATCCAACATTGTGGCCTATTCCCCATTCTACTTCTGCTTCTCTGTAACGGGACAAACTTGAAAAGAGCTATCAGGACGGACTGATAGAGAAGGATCAAACAGCAGTGTTCACAGATGGCAATCCAGAGTCCCCTCTCCTGCAATCTAAATATGGCCCAGCCCCTCACACCTCTCCAGGTGCCGGTATTGCACAGGTCCAAGTCTCTGCATGATAACTGACCTTTGTGGAGAACAGATGGACGGGGCAATTACAATGCAAATGAAGGGTTTCACGTTTGCATTGTGTAATATGTACCAAATTAGTGCCACACTAATCAGAAATGGTAAACATTTACACATCACCACTGCACCAACCTTGCATCTGATAACTCATTTACTGTACAGTATGTAGACCTACTTGCATTTTTTAATAGAGAGGAGACGGTTGTCTGTGCATCTGTCTGTTGCCTTTATTTACATGCTGTAAAGCCGTGCACCATACAGCGCATGCATGAACTGTAATAAAACAGGCTTATACGCCATCGAACCAATAGTCAAATAATCGTATTGAACAGCCAAATCCGATTCGATTGATACAATTTTGAGTCGTCTACAGCCCAACTTAATACAGTATTACGTTACATGACTTCCTGCTTTACTACTTGTCATAATAGGGTTAAATATGGGTTGTAATTTCTGCATGTACAAACAACAAGTGGTGTCATTGCTCTGGAGGACAGTCTCCATTTAACCTTATTCTAAATCAGACTGCATGAAAAAAAACATCTCAGTCGACAGAAAGACCTAATCCCATCACATTCCCCTCCAGTGCCAGTCACTGCCTCACAGCCACACAGTCTCAGAGCCATGCATCAGAGCCACGGGGTTTGGAAAGTCGCCATCATCCTTTTGTCTAATTAAATCTGTTTTATGAGTAAAGAGCAGGAGCCCCAAGCAGAGAGCTGTGGGAGAGGCTGCTCCCCACGATTAGCCTGTGAGCTGGATTACTAAACCTTCACAATGACAGCAGTCAGGAAATTATGCTCTTGACACACAGGCGTGCTGCATTAGGCTGGATCTGCTGAGCTTTAGAGAGAAATGCCCACTTCACTTTATTCACAGCAGGACACATTCTGCATTCAAGCAACACCTTAAGAAAAGAATCCATTCACATCCGGCACAGACTAACTTCAAACTTTGACTTTGTAAGATACCTAAATAATTTATACTTTCAAATCTATTTAGAAATCTATTTTTTATTAGGGCTGCGTATCGTTACAATAGTGATACCTGTACAGATACCTTGACTTTGATAACGGTTCCTGAACAATACTTTATCAATTTTATGAAATCCATTTTAACAAAAATAAATTACAACATTACAGTACAAATCTTGATTTTTCTTTTTCAGCTCCTTTACACCTATGACGCACACTGTAGTCAAGCCTCTCAAAATACACACACACACACACACACACACACACACACACACACACACACGAGCCCTGTCTCTCTGCGTAACGTAGTGTTTTTCCTGCATGCCTCTGTAACATTATACAGCCAATCAGCAGCATTATTAGATCAAGCGTGCTGCATACTTATTGGCTCACTGAGGCTGATGAGATTTACTCCTTAGGTACTAAAATTTGGTATTGAATGACGAGGCATTTTTTGATACTTGATAGAATTGAAGCAATTCGATCGGTGCGTTAAAATTCAATACCCAGCCCTACTGTTTATTGTCATTCAGATCCTACATACACACTTGGCACAGGCCACATGCATTATGGATAACTGACAAGGGGAATAAATCAGCGGTGGGTATGACATGTCTGTGGTTCAACAAAGACACTGTAAATTTTAATGCCCAAACATCTATCAAACTGCTCTTAACAGGAAAGCCTGTAGCTCTTTTCCCCCACAAATAGATCAATCCCAGAATCTGAGTTTGTATTATTTGTACAAACCTACACCATCTTATGACACACCAGTCACTGGGTATCAAAGTAGTCCTGACATTTACATTTTATAATTGCTAGACTGAAGGGGTGGCCTTTGGGCTGTGGCCACTATTCCTCAGCCTCTCTTCAGTGCTTTCCTGATGTTGATTCTGGAGCTGGTAAGTTTCTTATCGATTTTCTGGCAGATGCCTTTGGCACAAGCTGTAGCTGGCTAATATACTTGGCTTTCAGCGGCCCCCACAGAGCAGAACTCCTCATAAATCAAGCCCTCTGATAATAGAGAACGTTGACCTACTAATCTGCAATAAGCAGAGTGCTTCATTCTAAAGACAAGGAAATACACCCCCTGCTTTTTCCAATCTGACAAATGGCACATCAGCAAACATCTCTTTGATGGCAGGATGCAATGAGGTGAAGATTGCGGTTGGAGAGGGAGTGAGAGTTTGTGCCATAGATAGAAAGCAAAGACAGCCTCTTCGGTGAGGTCTTATTCCTTCTCTCATGACAGAAAGCCACATCATGTGCTAGAATAGCAACAACCTTTTCTCATATTCAGGGAAATCATTGCAGCTTGAGGGATAAGTGTCGCAGCCTTCAAAATGTCATGAAACATCAAACATACTCTGTCCTTTCAAAAGCAAATAGAATAGAGTAATACCATAATCTGTACTGAAAAACAACTGAGAGTCGTGACAATAAATAAATACAATGACGTCATTGTTCATACTGATATAAGACAATTTTAATCATGTTCTAAAGCAGCATCATGTCCAAAGCATGAGCCGACAACATTTTAGCACTGCTAGCCTCATTGTAAAAAAAAAAAAAAAGAGTATGGATGCAGCAGGTACACTGTGCTTGGTCTCACCTCAGAGTGACTATTTTTAACACCGTCACTCAGTCGGTGCACTGGTGGGTGTCTCCTCCTTATCAAGGGACCAACAGTCTGTGGCTGTCTGGCCTGGGGCTAGTTACCGAACTTCGATGGCAATGACTGAATTGCTTTGATACTATATTGTGTATCGAAAAATGCCTTGCCATTCAATACCAAATTTCCATACCTTTCTAATAATGCTGGTAATTGGTTGTCTAACGTTACCTGTTGTAGAGGCATGCAGGAAAAACACTGTTACGTGTGTGTGTTGT